>JAYJMH010022494.1:0-19145 GCA_036873815.1 Phacellophora camtschatica
CTGCATTCCATGCTGTTCTTTAATATGGCAACCGATGGCCGACGCTTTGTGTTCCTCAATCCTTTGGTGCAAGTGTCGCTCATTTATATCGTTAATATTTATAATTAAATGTGACAACATTAATGGCAAAACAATTATTTATGTTTAGGAGGCTACAGGAAAATGTGAAAAAAAACGTTTTCTAAACAGGATCATGTATTTTAGAGACTTTGAATATAAACTAAATTAAGCTACCATTCTTTTCAGACCTTTGCAAACAAATTTGGGACGAACAAACTGAAAACTTTGTTGACAAGAAACGAAAAACTTGACGAGGAA
Organism: Phacellophora camtschatica; assembly: GCA_036873815.1. Classification (NCBI taxonomy): domain Eukaryota; kingdom Metazoa; phylum Cnidaria; class Scyphozoa; order Semaeostomeae; family Ulmaridae; genus Phacellophora; species Phacellophora camtschatica. The sequence continues at coordinate 319 of JAYJMH010022494.1, forward strand.
ATCTTTTTGCAAATTCAAAAAATAAATTAAAGCAAATAAATAAATAAATAAATAAATACCTGACTACATTTTCGTGATTTAACCTTGATAATAGTTTCACCTCTCTTATGATCCTTTTCTTTAACTGTGTACTCTTTGGATTCAAGTTAATTCTTTTGATTGCATACAATAAACCATCAAGTTTCTTTCTGACCTAAACAGGAAATTATATTTTATATGGAATTATAATTTTCATGGAATTTTAAAGCACAAAACAGTAACAACAACAGGCAATTGCGAAAAGGGTATTTCTAGCTACCTAAGTCTTCGATTTTCTAATTTCACTGAATTTATTCAACAGTATTTTTTAGCTGTATTTTTAGTTGTATTTCTCGTTAGCTGATAAAATTCGTTCGAACTATTCCTGAAGTTACGATTGTATTTTTGTGTTTGTTCGACAATGATGCACATATTTCATTATCATATGACGCATATGTATAACAGTATCATTCATTATTATTATATATTATAATCAACTGAAAAATAATCTCATTATCTTAGAAATGATTAACAAATTATTATTATTATCAAGTTATTATAACTACACATACAATTTATTCACTTCTAACAATTCTGTTCCCAGAAACATATGCCCAAGTGCGGTGCGGGCGCAAGATGGACCACAAAAGATTATTGAATTTTGGTTCAGTTAAAAGGACCTTTGTCAACACGGGGGACTAGCTCAGATGGTAGAGCGCTCGCTTAGCATGCGAGAGGTACCGGGATCGATGCCCGGGTCCTCCACAACTTTTTTGAAATAATCACCCTTTTATGCAATTTGTAAAAAAAGGAATAGCTAAAAATGTTACTTTCTTGTACAAAAATATCATTTTATTTTTAATTTCACCAAATAGCGAAAATAATAATAATATTTTTGACAAAGGAGAAATATTATCAATATATAAAGATTTCAGTCAAACAAAAAAATGCATTCTTATAACGAGATATATAAATAATATTAAATTTTTATGTTAATTAATTAAGAATAAAATGTAGACTAGTGCATTCCATGATTGTTACTCGCAAACTGTAACAATCAAACAACAGAAATTATATTTGTTTACATTTTTTTGTTCCATTGTTTATGAATTTAGTTGCTTTCGGCTCTAAAGAAAAAGGGGGGGCACTTGGCCAGATAGCCCACCTGGGTTTTTTGTAATTAGTGTCCCCAAGTAGTTTAATTTTTTACCTTGGATATATCATATAAAATTATTTTAGCACATGTATATTGTAATTAAACTATTTGAATAACATGAAATTAAAAATGAAGAAAGAGAATTTGAATTTCATTTTTGATGTAACATTTTTTTGCGAATACAACACAACTACAAAACAGAACAAAACAGGCTCTCAGACAGCCAGGAAATTAGTAAGTTTTTTAAATCTACGGAAACGGAAACTAAACAAGTTTCTCAACATGTATTTTTCCAGAACACAAGTTTCCTAATTTTTAGAGGATCCAAGTATATGGAGTGCAAAAAGGCTCACAACTACTTGTATAAGGATCGCCCTACTTTTTTGGAGATCGCACTACTTGTGCGGAAATCGTGCTACTTGTGCGGAAATCGTGCTACTTGCGTGGAGATCACGTTACCTCTGTACGATATCTTGCTACTTCGTTTCGCGGCGGCCCTACTCTTTTTTATACCAGACTTTTCAGCAAAAAAATGAAGTACCCTTCTTCATTTTTTTACTGAAAAGTCTGGTACCCAGGGTATGGATGCAGCCACTATGAAACGATTTCTATTTTTTTCAGAATTTTTACTTATAAAAAATATACGTGTAATATAATTGTTTTTTAGCTGTTTTTTAGAATTAGATTTATTATTTTGTAATTAATGTAGTAAGATTATGCCTCAAGTAGCTATTACATGTATACTTGCTTGCTATGATTTATGAACAAAGTAACACTAATAATAATAATAATAACAACAAAGGGTGAAAACCCCCAGAGTCCATTCTGGGATGGGGAATGAACCCAAACTAATTGAAATTGTAAAAAAATATGTCAATTATTTGCATAGTATATTATATATAATTAATTCATTCATTTATAGTTTATAATATTTACTATTTATTACTCATTGCTTAGTTATTAGCTACTTTTACTTTACCCGTTCAGATGCATTTTGTGCAATTTTAATAATAGCTCCTTCATATTCACTGTTGATAAATATTCTATTAATAGTAAATACATCACAATTCTAATTTTTGGTGCGCCAATAAATGATAAATCTATTATAAATGAGTATTTTTTCTCCAACAATGACCCTAGTTGAACTCGTTTATACTCGTATTCCCGCTCACGGGAGGCACAGGACATGAACTGACAAAATATCAAAGAGTGATGATAGCAAATATATACATTTTTTTTCATAAGAAACCACTTTATAAGAGACTCACCGGTGAAACTTAGCCCGACCACATCAGGCCCTTACAGTCTCATTCCAAGACCACAAGACCACATATCAAATGTCGATGCGTAGGAAAACTGCGCATGTGTCTGCGTAGGAAAAACGCGTTTATACTGCGGAGGAACAAGAAGGATTTGATATGAGGTCTTGACAAAAATCGTATCGATGGATCGTAAAACTATGGAGCCCAGTCCCCCGTTCGAAATTAGATCAGGGTACCAGACTTTAGTTTCGCTACTGCGGAGGAGATGCGGAGAAAAAGCCCCCACGCTCAATAATCATGTATTTGGCATCCATCCAGCTATCATTAGCCAAATTACCAATGTGTAGTAAGCCTAGGCGAAACCCATGAAAATTTAAGAAACTTTCACTAGTGAATGAAAAATCGTTAAGAAACTTTGACATACCGGAAAACCGGGTATTCATGGAGGTGGACATGTATGGCAATAGAGGCGGATCCAGACCGGTTTCAGCGGTTTGAAAAACAGGTCAGAAAACCCAAAGTAAAGGGCGTGGTCGCTAAAAAAAATGATCGAGATAGCAAAGTTCAACTTTTCTGTATTTGTAATTGATTCCCCATGGAATGAAATTTTTTACAAACTGTTTTGCATATCTCTTGAAAGGTTTCAGTGTTGATTAATATTCAGTTTATCACAAAAACTCACAATAATCTCAAACAAATTTTCATCCCCCTTGAGAGTTCGAGATAACGAGGCTGAACTGTACTGTTAGGCCTATTTTTAATCGATTCTCCATGGTGTGAACTTCAACTCAAACTGTTTTGTATATCTCTTCTTGAGAGCTTTCAGTGTTGAGTAAGATTCAGTTATCTCGAAAATCTCGCAATAATCTTTAAAAAAAAAAATTCCCTTTGAGAGTTCGAGAGGGGTTCGAGATAGTGCCGCGGGGTTCAAATGTATTGTTATCAGCAGGGGAGATTTTATGAAACAAAAGATTGCGGTTTAAGCATAACAATACGAATTGTCACTGTAAAAAATGGATTTCAACAACTTCAACGCAGCCATGTAAATCGCAATGAAAGAAAGCATAACGTTTTGCTATCTTTGGATGTGTTGAGTTGAATGAGTGCGCTAAGAAGTGTCAAATCTATTCTTTCAAATCACAAATTACATTGCTATGTTTGAAACCGCAATCTTTTGTTTTACAAAATTGCCAAAGTTATCCTTATAAATTCTAGATTCTGAAGAAATTATGAAAATGAAAAATGCGTAGATACCTTGATGACGTCACCAAAGCCACCTTTTCCGAGCGACTCCAATACCTCAAAATCAGTAATGAGCCGAGTTTTGCTTGTGATATTCAATTCCGCAAGAGTTTGCAGCAACTTTTGCTCGTCGATTTCATTGTCAGTCTGAAGCCCATGGGTCTGATCATTCGTATAGGAAACTTCGCTTGTATGGTTTACAATTATTAGGAAAGGATGCTTTGTTAGTTGTGATGTCGACCATCGTTCCTTCTCGTCAATGTTCAAACATCTTTTGTAATATAAAGTAAATATTCAATATTATAATTTACAGATTAGTATATAAAGTGATATAGCCTTTAATGGATCATAGCCATGAATGGATCCCCTTTTCGTGTACCATTAGTTCATTTGACGCTTTTGAAACAAATAAACTCATAACGTGACCAAGTAAATTGAGTTACATCACACAACTCTCACAAATTTGAGAAAAACTATCGTAAAAAAGTGAGTGATTTGTCTAGGGCGATGATCAATTTAGGGCAACACCTCTCTACATTATGAATATTTGCATGAAGCTATCCCAGGTACGTGTACTCATCAATTTACCAATCCATTGTAAACTTTCTTCCACTGACTGTCGCATTCTTCGTTACATGCCGAAGACTGGTGGGGAACATATTCTTTGCAATTTGGTAGAAAATGACATGGGGGAAATTATTGGCATTTGGGTAAGAAATTGAGCAATGCAATTCAAAGAAATTCGACAAGTCTGGGGATGAAATTCAGCAGAACTTAACAAATAGAAAGGACAATAACAAGGACAGATTTTGTAACAATAGTGAAATTGACAAGCCAATTTCAAAGTGAATAGCCAACAGAAACAAATGGAAAATCAATTCTCTCAAATGGAAAATCATAACAAACAAAGCCATGTTTTGATTTTCTGTTTGAGAGAATTCGCTTTGTCTTGAATGGCTAATCGCTTTGAAATTGGCGTGTCGATTTCACTATTGCTACAAATTTGCCCTTGATAAGGATAATTGGAGCTAATCCATCATTTATGACAAAAATTACAAACATTACAAAGTTACAAATTTATGCTTTTGAGAAACACATTTCACTTTGGTCATGAATGCTATTTAAACAGTTAAAAATATTCATAAAAAATAATTCAAAAAATATTTTAGGAAATTATACTAACTTTAGTAAAAAATCCTGCAAATCGTCTGGCATTCCAGAAGGTATTTCCACAGGGTATCCATTTGCAGTTTTGCCTTGAAGCAATGAAAGTACAACCAAACCCTATATGAAAACAAAAACAATTTTTCTTTTAAAATAAAAATTATGTCAAAACATTTTAAGAAATCAACAAGAACATAATAAGCCTAGTTCAATAACAAACAAATATAATTTTGATTTGATGATGATAATGATTTTCACAGCACTTACAAAATTAAAAATGTCTCCTTTTTTCCCAGGTTTAACCAACTTGCGATAATCTGCAAATTCATCTTGTTCTTTGCTTTCTTCTTGCAAAAGATTGTATAGATCAGATAACCTTTCATAAAAAAATTAATAATTTTGAATTAAATGAAAAAATCATGGATCTCTCGAAAAAGTAAGTAAGTGCGCTATTTGATATTTGATATATTCAAAGGTTATCAAAATGGCCGTACTCATTTTATTCAGATTATCGCAGAAAAAAGTCTTGGAACCTGTAAACAGACTTACTAAACATGGTCAAGTAAAAAGAATGATCACAAAACAAAAATTATTTTATTCCAGAAAGAAAAAAATTTAAATTAAAATGCAACAACTCGCGTAAAATAATCGTCGACATAATGTACCTTCGTAGAACTGCATATCCGCCGAGTTTAATGGTTCGTCGATTGCATATGAAAATATTGCAAGGCTAAAAAAATAAGTGAGCTTAAAAGAATTAAAATAAAAGTTACCATAATAGCACTGATGAACTCTTGGTTCACAACAATCATTAGCACCACAAAGATATTGCAATCATAGAATAATAATCAAAAATAATTATTATATTATAGTTACTGAAGAAATAATATTAACTGAAACAAATTTTTAGTTCTCCTGATTGGGAAGTAAGAACTAGGGTCAGTCAGAGGCAAATAATTTTTCCAGATTTTGAAATCGCTTCTCGGGACATATATACATTATATTCTCGAGGAAAAAGTAAAAAATTGTCTTCTGGGTTAAAGAAACAACTTTTCTATTGCTATTTTTAGTAGTCCTTTAAAACAGAACCGGAATAAAATAGGAGTGACTTCCAGTTTCAATTAGTTGCTTTGATATTAAATGGCACCTGTTTGGAAGTCTTTCCTCACCAGTTACAAATGTTTCCCTTGAGGTTTTTCTGACTTAATTGCAAGAATGTTTGCCACTGATTAGGGTATATTAATGCTGCATAATAATCTCAAATAAAAATTAAAGGTCGTTTGAGAAAGAACACAAGGTAATTTTCAAACTAACTATATTTACCGCTCTTGTTTCTACACCAGTCTGGCTACATTTCTATTGATTTATAAACTTTTTTGGGACACCCGATCGATGATTTAAAAAAAAATTGCACACATTTAAAACTTCGCTTATAAAGTTTTACATTCATGATCATAACCCTAAGTTTAACAAAAATGCAAGTTAACTTATACAAAAAAGAACAATGCTAATTAACAAACGCAATTTCAAGTGTGAAAATGAGATGTAAACAAAAATCTACAGAATCAGGAGAAAGACGAACTATGAAGAAAAATGAAGAAAAACAAGCTGAAGAAAATACCAATAGAATTGAAGAATATTGCGAGTTAAGAAATGCAACCGCAAAGGCGGACCGCAAAGTTGCAGTAATCTGGACACAAGCTGATATGTTTTCCTTGCTTTTGAAAAGATGACAATAAACAAATCAGACAGAAAATAAAAACACCTGCAAGTCCTTGTGTACAACAGATTTGCTATGAAGATGGCTCAGCACGCTTAGAAGCTGTTTTGAAAAATCTCTCACAACATCAATGGGCAATCCGGGTGGAGTGACACATTCCTTAATGCTGTAACCTTCAATATTATCCATGGCAACCTATAAATAATTACAAACAATTTTTATCCAAGTTTTCATATTGTTTTAGTATATAACTCATAGAAAAATGGTTAATTCTCATTAATATACAGCACAAGATGCTGAAAAATCTCATTAAACGCATAAGATCTGATTTGCTGAAAATTGTCATTATTGCACAAGATTTTATAACTCTCTGAAAAACATCAATATTTTTATTAAATGCCCATTTCACTGAAATTTTCACTTATTTCAGCCAAAGCCATAATTGTAATTCAGAAATTCTATTGTTGAATACACTAAATGCAGGGCTGCCTGAAAGCCTGTAATATGCAATTGGCTCTGTTTTTTTAACACCGCCATCTCCTACATAATATTTGGAATGATTTGCCAAATGAAATGAAGTAAGCCGAAAATCTAACCCAGTCCAAGCGACTAATGAAACAATGGTACGATTCTACATAAAGATGCAATTAATGCCTTATCGTCTAATGTTGTAGCATATTTATTCTCTGTGTATATATCTTTTGAAAAAAGTGTCTTTTAAAAATCTATCAGGGGAACCAAAAGTGTCAGGGGAACCAAAAAAGCTTTTTTGGCTGTTGATAGTTTTGAGAAGAAACAGCCGATCAGGCTTATTAAACGTCTGTTGTGTCACCGAAAAGCTTGGATGTGAACATTTATCAGGTAAGAACCGGTAACTCCGTGACTTAGGTACACACGATTTTGTTAAAAAGCTCATTTCCAAGAATTTGTGAAATCAGCACAAACGTCGACAAAGCCTAGTCGATTTTTCAGCTTTGAAGTAATTGTGAAAGCATGTGTAATGTCATGTTATTTCGAAACGAAAATGAAATATTACGCACAAAAATGTCCCAGAAAATGTCCCAGAAAATGTCGCAGAAAATTTAGCCCATCATTTCATTGATCAATTGCCCAACACCACGCTAATGTATTTATATAACCAGCCGCCACATCTATAAGTAGCCTCTCCGAGACACAACGGACGCCCAAAAAATCCTAGCCTGCGTATGTTTGTATGCATTTTATGCCACAAATTAAACATTTTACAATATAATTTAAAAAAAAAGAAATATAAAATATTACAGGTAATGTATGATTTAATTACAAAAAATATTACAAAAGTTAAAATACAATAAAATCTAATACTATAAAACCACATACCCCTAAGCCACATATGACACACACAAGATAACTTACGCGAATGATAAGAACACCATTATGTTCTTCTAATGCCATGGAGTGGTAATGAATTAAGTTCGGATGTTGAAGCTTTGATGACAAATAGGCCAATTCTTGCTCCATACTCAATGCCTAAAACACCATTAAAATAATTGAGAATGGAAGATTGAAAATATCCAAAAAATAAATCAACATTTATTTATTCATTCCCACTGCTTTCTGTTTCAACAGGTTTACTAAACAATTTTTCGTTCTACACAATATAAAGCTTAATCAATGCCTTCAATTCTGACAATCTTTTTTCAAAAAAATTTGAGTATTGTATTCTTCACTCCTCCATAAATTTTCTTCCAAAGTTAAAAGCCAGTCCTGCACGTCACGAAAGACGTTTTTAATTTCACATCTCTGTTAGACTATTTTTATCCGTGGTATTGCAGACCTTACTGGGATGACGTGCAATTGCTCTCGCAAGCTTTTCCACGCGCTTTCCTTTCCCTAGATGTGCAACAAATCGCAGGCCCTAACTGCTTGATCTTTTCAAAACGTAGGCCTAACAGGAATCTTATCTTTTGATGCTTAGCGCAGTATGGTTTTTTTTTTACTATTTTTAGATAAGATTTGAAGGTTCAAACTGTCACAAAAGATAAGTATATTGCATTCATACTTAATGATAGCTATGGTATCAAGGATTTTACTCTTTAATCAGGTTTTTTAAGGAAAGGGATTCATAGTGCAACAAAAGTGATTTGTATTGCCTGACTCCTTTTGTGCTGAACGAGTTGCAAAATGTCTAATACATGTCAAAGTAATGCATTAGTTTATCAAAACCATCATCAATACTTGTTTGGTAACATTTTCCATATCGAGATGACATCTGGTAACCAACGGTGGTTTTCGTTTTGTCTTTCTGTTTTTCAAAGTCCATTCACAGACCGTAACGAACTCTCCTGTCCCCAAGTCTAAGCCAGCCCTTGCACAGGCTCCCATGAAGATGTGCCCTAAATAATCAAAATATAATGTGCCATTAATAGTCATAAAGATGTGTCCTAAATTATCACAACATCATATAGGATAATAAAATATTGATAAAATCTTAAGAAAAATCGTCCTTAAATAAATTTCAAAACAAATTATTCTTTTTGAACTTTAAAAAGTTGTTGTTGCAACATATAATCCAAATTACATACGAATATTAAATTTTAAATTCTAGTAAAACTTTAACGATATGCATTCAGTTTCATCAACTTCACAATCCTTTCAAAGCTACTCATTTCGTGTGAAACAAAAATTAATTCTAAAAAAGTATCCTGCCTTGATTTCATTCTTTAGATGAAATCAAATTGCTCAAATTATCAAATTTTTCTAAAAAGTGCTCGGTGTCCCAAAAAACTTTACATTGGTTTGCAATTTTATTCGAAAAGCTTGAGTACAAAGCACTATGTGATTATCTGCAATGGAAAGCCTGATTAGTGTATGAGGGGAGATTTGGCAATAGTCGACAGTTTGAAAAAACAAAAAAAGCAGTTCGTCATTGAAGAGTTTTCATGCCTTACATCCTTTCAGAACTGCACCTTTTCAATTCTTGGGTAGTAGGATAAACAGAGCCCTAACATTATCTGTCTGGCCTCCTCTAAAGTCATTGACAATGTAATTGACTGTCAGTTGTTTCTGTCAAAACTGTGAAAAAGTTCCTTAAAATCTTGAACTGTGTGAAATTCAAAGAATTCTTGAATTCTTGCATTTCAAACAAACGGAAAAAATCTGAAATCATCGATTTACGACCAATGAGATCTGAAATTGTACGTCAGCTATCAGGCTATTTATTGCTGGTAATCATTATGAGTTTTGTATTCTCGCGTTTGCTTTGAAATCACAAAACCAATGTAAGGTCCTTTTGGGACATTCAGTTTGAACAAAAACAGTCATGTTATGCCTTTAAAGTCTTACCCATGCATTTTCCACAATGAACAGTCCTATCCGTAACTTTGCTGCTAAAATTGATAACCTCAACTAGTTGTGTTTCTCTCTTGCACGTGAAACTGCCTCTTCTCTCTACTTCCCTTGAAGAATTAGCACATACACCATCACTTGACTCACTGCTTTCTGTGTTTCTCCTTTGCCTCCTATTTGTTGGTGGGCTCGCACCAAGCACTACTCCATTTTCAGATTCAACTGAATCTGCTCTCTAAAAAGTACAAATAAACTCGAATAATGAAAAAGAAAACCTGTTTTACAAGTTGTTATTATTCTAGTTTAAATCTATATCGACTCACTACTCCATAAAAGTAATCAGAGCACCACGGTTCCAACCTGAGAGGATCAGAAAAAGGCAAGCCTTGGCAAGGGTGGAATAAACAGCATAATGTTTCTCAAATGTAGGGGACTCAAGAACCATTTTTTGAATTTAACAACATAAAACATACGGTATCTTTGATTTCAGTATGTTGTCTCTTCTTCCTCTCTTCTTTTAGAGCTTCTTCCCTTTCTTGTAATGCGGCTTGAACCATTTTATTCTTGAAAAAAAAAAAATTTATATCACCTTTAAAATCTTAAACAGAAGATTAGATAAAATAATAATTAGACATTATTCTGAACACCCTGTCGCAGCGCCCTTGGTCTTTTCGGAGAAGGGAGGAGAAGAAGGAGAACATACACCTTTACGGATACATTCTACCAAATTCTATTAAATTCTACCTTTACCTTTACAAAAACCTTTACAGTTTTCTGGTATTTAGGTCCAATTCATTTGCTCAATACCCGCAAATTCAGATATTTATAATTAATCCAGGGGATGAAATACACTGCTGGTGAAGCATGTATCTATGAAGCATGTAAAAAAGAACGGACCATTAAAGCCACATAAAGGTCCAAGACGGACTAAGAAATTTAATTTAAGAAGTTTCTTATAAAAAATGTGTGTACATTGAAACCTCCAGTTAACGGACAAGAAAGTTTCCGAAAGTTTCAAAGAAAGTTTCTGCTGGTTGTTGTGAGGTGTCCGTCGATTGGAGGTTTAGTTAAATAAATTGATTAAAAAATAACATTCAAGATTTTTAAAAATCATTCAAAATTAATCAATTCCAAATTAATTCCAAAACAAAAATACCAACCACATCATCATCGATTTCTTTGGCCTGGGCTTTATCCTTCGCCAGTCTTTTTTCCCTTTCCATGTCCTTGAGCTCTTTTTCTCTTCGCTTATTTTTCAGCATTTGCTCATGGAAAGACAGTGTTGGGACATTATATTTGTGCAAAAACACTTGCACAGACTGTGCAAGCTGTAGCACCATCACCTATAAATACAAGGAGTTTATTTTTAAATTAAGCAACACGATTAATATGCTCACTCAAAGTGTATGTGCACACAGTTAAATAAGACTCTCTATCTCTCTACTTCTATTGACTTGATAACTTTTACTAAATTCTTTCGACGGATAATAAATCTAATTTAATTTGTATGTACATGTAACGATTCAATTAGCAAATATTTGGAAAAGTAAAAACATTCAACAATACCTCAATATAACTCGTAATAACAATAAAACTCGTTAAACACTAATATGGCTTGCACTCGTGTAGGGATGTGAAAAATGGATAATAAAAAAAGCAGAAAAAAAATTGATAACAGCAGAAGAAATGAATTCGCAGAAATGTGGATTTATCGAAGGCTACTCAAAGTATCATGGAAAGAGAGAAAAACACATGAAAGCAATTTACAAGAAATAAAATTAAAGAGAGAGCTTCTTGGAAGAATAATCAACCAAAAACTAAGTTCCTTTGGCCATCAGATTAGAAATTAAAAGCTAAACATATTCAAAAATATCTTCAGCGAAACAACAAAGAAGAGAAAACGAGGCAGACCAAGGATTAATTGGAAGGCAAACAAAATGTTATTGCACGTGACCCTGTTCCCATGCATGACTGGTAATGGATCAAATGGCCCAAAAGATTTAGTGGAAACTGTTTTTATAGAGATGTTATTGGAGTCTTTTTACTTTTTTACAAAGTCGAAAATAAGCTTCAACAAGTAAAAATTCCACTGAACATAGATATATCAATTTGGGTAAAAAATATTTTTAACAATGCTTCAAACTTATTGGAATGTTTATTGGAATTACAGATACATTTTCTTGAACAATGGAAAAAAACAATTTAGAACATTCAATTTAGCATAATTTGACTAACAAAATTATTGCTTGGCTGCTAACCAAATATTCAACGATTTGTGACTTACTTCTCCAGCCAGTTCCATGGCCTGTGCATCAAGATCTCGTTTTAAATTTCCAATTTGCTCATTTGAAAGTCCCTTTGCATTTTCAAGTCGTAATATTGGAGGACTAAAATAATATTAACTTATTAAAAAAGTATGGTGTGATTTTCATGTGTCCTAATTTAGCTAACCTTAAACTAAAAGATCATTCTTTCTTTTAATTCTATCCAGAAATTTCTAAAAATAGACAAAAACCTGACAAAAAATAACATTAAATTTGTTGCATCAATTTGTTTTCTAAACAATTCTAGCCATCATAAACACTCTTAAAACAACAACACAACAACAACAAATAGCATGTACCAGGTGCTCCATGAAAAATTCCACCATTTACATATAGATCAAACTCAGCTCTTTAAAAATAAGTCAATTTAAAATTTGTCTTGCTTTGTGCATGTTGCCTAAAGCCTAACTAAACTAGTGTTTTAGTGTAACTTTTAATATAAATGATGCCTTTAATAAACTATTGATTTCTCTGCTTCTGAATTAAATCTTTCTGAAAAAGGGTTTGTTCTCATATTTGAGTCCATGTTTTATATTTGCAACAAAGCTGTGTTTGTCTTTCCTAATGTGCATGTGAGAGAACGTTTTTGTAATTACATTTTTCTTACCAATAAAATGTGGACTGGAATCTGATTGTGATACCTCCTTTATTTCAGGAAGCAGAAAAATCGATTGTGGTTTATGGTAAAGTTTTAGAATGCATTCTTTATCAAAAAAGACTGACTGTTATTTCAAACACTAGTTCAGGCTTTTAGCAACAAGCTGTAAAAATCAAATTTTGATTTGACATGAGTTGAAGGAATTGAGTTTGATTGAGCTGGTCTAGTTTCTCGACATTCACCCGGTATTTATTATTTCTTAAAAATCAAAAAAGTAAATCTTCCCCAAAATAGCATTCTCCCATGGACTTGATGTGGCATTTTAACAGCCCTCATATAAAACAACAAAAAATGCATTCCCTTGAGATTTAGCAGAGCAGAATACAGTAACATATAGTTTAAAAACAAAGCGTTTTAAATTGCTCACTCAGTTGGGTATCTTGTTGTATATTTAACCAGCAAATCAACTTTAGCATGGACATCTTTTCGAATAATGCTCTGCAATGGCGTTAAATTCAAACTAATGATTGGTGGTCTGCCGGACTAGAATCAAATAAAAAACAGAGCTGCAAAATTCAAGGAAGAAAATTATCAATTTAGAAAAAGATCTCAGCTATGCAACAAATTACTGAATAATATTTTAAAAATCAACAAAACAGGTAATGAACACCTTTGACTGATTCACTGTGAAGTTAACTTAAATTATTGGGTACATTTTAATTTATTTTCCCTTTACCTTCAACGTAAAACGACTTCATAAAACAGCAAAGTTATGAACAATTTAAAAATCTTAAATATACTTATTTATGAAAATAATTTTGAATGATTTTCAAGTAACAATAACTTTCAAGTTATACCTCTATCTGTTGCTGTGTTCTTAAATCTTGAAATTCATTCATATAAATTGCTTGCAAAACTTGTAACTCTTCTTCTTGTCTTTCATGATTGCTTTGATCCATTTTGACATTCTGTTGTCTACTGAAATTTGTTTTTTACTGAAAATATTCTTGAGTCACCTCTGTCTAAAATTATTATTAAAATATTTTTCATAAAATAATTTTCAAAAGTATTTGGACTTATTATTGTGTTATTGTTCTATTTTATTTTAATATTCAAAATCTTAGCAGTTGTTCCAAATAAGAATCATGTAAGGATGTATAACCCTGATATGTAAAATGTAAAAATCTGCAGCTACCTTGAACCTTGTTTTTTGAAAAGTTTATTTATAATTGATTATCAATACATGAAATGAGCATGAGTTATGCCCATAGCATAGCTGATGTAGTTTACCATTCCCTGGCATAACAATGAAACAGGGGTGCAATTGGCAGATTTGAGACTTTCAGGCAGTCAATCAGCAGGTTTAACCAAGACTTATGATTTGCAGCATGAGTGCATAACACTTGATGTTTCATAAACAAAAGATTTATTGTTTAACTATTGTTTTCATCAGAAATGCATGCTGAAGATATTCAGAGTGCACCACATTGAAATTTTATTTTTATGAGCATGCAAAAATCAGCACCATAAACCAACCACACCCATTATTGGGCATGCAATCAAGTTTTTTGGGGGATCTTGGAGGTGCAGCTGCTAAGTTCTCATAACATAAGCTATTGTTTTATTTTCATTGTTCTATTGTTTCATTCACGGATAGCCCCCAAAGCCCCAAAACCATCCAAATCAACAGAATGAAAATGTCTATAATATAATTTTTGTATGTACAGTATTTATTTTTTTTAATATGTTCACTTCTCAAGATTTGCATAGTACTCATTTTGGTATGTATGTTTTTAAATTTTAGTTTCATTTATTTTTTAAGTAAATGCTTTTAAATTTTATTCATATTGATTTTTTATGTATATTTTATTATTATTTATTTTGCTCCTAATTTTTTAAATTCTGTCAATCTATAATCACATACCATGTGACATTTTGACCCCCTTGTCTCTATTTTTCTGACCCCCTTGGTCAGAGAAATAACATCATAATGACATTTTTGGTAAAAAAATCGATTTGGATGCAACCCATAAATGTAATCTTATTTTTTGTATCATTGTAACAATCTCTCTCTGTTATTGATTGTTATTTTGACAGACATGTTCAGTAATGTTTAATAATGTTTGATAATATTTAATGTTTAATAATCATTTGTCAGACATGTTTTATTTTTAAAATGTTGTCTCATAATTGTATTAAATATAAAGCATCATATGTTATTGTTATTGTTTTCATTTGTTAATATTTTATTTTTCAATTTTTATTTTTTTATATTTACGATTAGCTTTGTTATTTTCTTCTTTGGGTGTTTTTATTGTTGTTGTTTATATATTCAGTTCAATTTATGCAGTTATAATAGTTTAATTATTGTAAGAATGTAGAAAAGGGCACATTGTAAGATTTTTCAAGTTGAAATGAAGTGTACATGTTAGCATTTGTAATTACTTAAATCATTTTATATTGTACCAAAAATCCTCAAATTTTAGCCCCCCTGGGTCTTTTTAGGTTGGGCTGATGATTCCTTCAAGGAGGAGGGGGGGGGAAGCTAAAAACGCAAAGAAAAAGTACCAAAATTCACATAGCATGCTTTATATAATTAATATGAAATCTGAGGAGGAGCAGGTAAACAAAACATAATAAAATGAAAATAACATGCTTTTTACTGCAATTAAAATTTGGGTGGGGGCTTATTTAAAAATATCAGCTGTAGAGGGTGGTGAGTGGGCTTTATTTGAGGGGGGGGGGCTAATTCGAGGATTCATGATAATTAAAAATGCTTCAGCTTCAGCTTGATTTCATGCTCATCCACATTGAATTGAACTATTTTGTTTAATTGAATGTATGTTTGCTACAGAAATAAATCTAAAGAATGATATAGACTACCGAACTGAACTGAAATACTAACCAAACAAAAAACTAGTTACTTGCTTTATTTACCTTCATTCATTGAAATTTGAAGCATGGTGTGGCAGTGGCAATCATCACTTCAACTTTTTGTTGTTGCTGGTGAAATGTTCTGTCTGTCATCGTGTGAACATGTGGAGGAGAAGTGGGATTCCAAGACTACGGAGGAAATGCACCGCTGCGCAGGAAAACGCGCAAATGTTCATGTTCGTGTTCATGTTTCCACGAAGACGAAGGAGCTTGAGTCATGCACAGAAACATGCGCTTCCTTTCACTAATGATTTGTGTCGGGTAGAGGGCTCATTGCGCTGTAGGTGGGAAGGCAGCAAGCAAGGCCTGAAAAGATGGTTGAAACATTCTAATAGAGATAAATCAAGTTTAAAAATGAAGTATTATACATCTTCCTCAAATTTCAAGTAAGTTTAGATCTATTCGGAATAATTTAAAGTCTCTAATAAAGATCATACTTTTTCAAAACAGTTGTTGACCATTGGCCTAAAAAAGACTAAGTTAAGTAGTAGTAGTAGCCTACTATTTAGCTAGGCCTGAACGAACGGGCGGCCTCTAGCTAGCCTATAATAGCCTTCAGTCAGCGTAATTGAGGTAGACTAGCAAAAGTAAGCGCATGTGCGCCATTTATATGATTTAAAAGGCCTTTTATAATTTTTCAACTTAACTTTCAACTCACCTCTACTGTGGTCGCTGTTCTGATGTAATGTATGTTATTGTCAGAGAGTTACCAGGTTACTGAAATAAAAATAGGCAGACAACCAACAAGGTCATTTCGTTTTTTTGAATGCATTTTTTGCTGCCACCAGATTGGAAATCTTGTCGTGTGCAGGCAATAACTTGCACAAAATTGTATTAACAAGGCAAACTTCACAATTCTATTGTTAACTCTGCACATTTGTGCTGCTACCATTCCATTACCATGCTTTTGGGAAATTAACGATTAAATTTGAACAAAAAAAGAATACTTCCGACAGATTCATCATGTGACATGAACTACTGTACCTACAGTGAAAACAAACAGGTTTTATGTCATCTCCGAGAATGACTTGTTGGTTCAAAAAAGGGCAACCCTCTTCTTGTAAAATTGTATCAATGCGGGGGGGGAGTCAAAAAAGTTGTGACATATTTAAATTGACGATAACTTATAATGTAAAATTCGGTATAAAAATTATTAAGATCAAAATCAGATTATCAGTAAAAATGGAAAACATCACTCAACTGTAAAGTTGTTGAAAAATGACTAATTAACCTTGATCATAGTCAACATACATAATTTTTATTCTCTCAACAAAGGCAAAACGAAGTCAGAATAAATTATCACCAATAATTTAAATATTCGCAAACATCACAACTCTTTTTCACTCACCCACTTGCTAAATGAAATGAAATTTATAACCATTTGTTGTTTTAAATTATTTATAGGTATACTTGGGATCAAGTTAGCAGTGCTTTTTATAGAAGGTACCCTAATCCTTGGAGTAAACATGTTCTAACTGAAGATGTTGTTAGTAGGTATGGTAATTTAAACATTTTAATTTGGGATTTGCAGTTCACAACATATTTGTTAAGTGCCATCAGAACACAAGAGGGGGCTTCATCTGATACTGGG
This sequence comes from Phacellophora camtschatica, assembly GCA_036873815.1. NCBI lineage: Eukaryota > Metazoa > Cnidaria > Scyphozoa > Semaeostomeae > Ulmaridae > Phacellophora > Phacellophora camtschatica. Next base: position 17,655 of record JAYJMH010022494.1, read on the forward strand.
TATGCTAACCTTTAAATTCTAGATTCAGGTGTAATTGGTTTCTATTAACTCTGCAAACTGGGCTTCAGCCTCCAATTATTTTAAGAACAATGGGAATACAATTGACAATTCTGATTTCTTTTTTTTTATATTTCATTTCAGTTTTATTTTTTAAATTTCAAATATACAATAATGCTTATCATATATACCATAATTGCTTTACAACATACACACAGTTGATAAACCATGGGTTTTAAAACATGATTAATGTTGTTCACACAATTCAATTGAATTCTTGTGACTGTATTTCTTTACTGTTTTCTTTCTAATAGACCTATCTTATGAAAACAGTTGCACGTTTTCTATGATGCTTTGTTTGTACAACATACCGAAAGGCACAGAAAAAGAATTGCAGCAAAGACACAACTGTTTTCACAGGGTATGCCTTTTAGAAAAGAAAGGACACATTAAAGAAATACAGTCACAAGAATTCAATCAATGCGTTGTGCAAACAATATTACTCATGTTTAAAACCCATCACCATGAATAAACACATAACAAGGAAATTATGTAATATACATATGTAACATTTTAAACTGGATGAATTTCTGAGGAATCATGAAGGAAGAGCTCACTCATTATTACTGCAGAGTGCATGCATGGCAGCCTATTTAGATGTGGATTACTTGTTAACTTATTTAATATTGTATGAAATAATCCATTTTCATTTATTTTTATGTTAGGACTGTAGAAGGGACGAGGCTAAGGACTACAAAACTTATTTCAAAAACAAATAGACTGCCAAAATGGGGTGAAAAGGTAAGAAAAGCCATTTGCAATTAAGAATTTATTTATTGACAGAATTCGGCCATATCAATTTTGTAATAATGCAATCCAAAAAGCATACAATAATTGTTTCCCTTTAAAATTTGTGTCAAAAAGAAGAATAAAAGACAAACCTTGGGTTACAACTGGACTTAAAAAATGCATACTGAGGAAAAATAAGCTTTTCTCAAAATATGTAGAAAACAAAAACACAGAAAACAGAGAAAAACTTTCAAAATACCGTAATACCCTCGTATCATGTTTGCGTAGCTCGAAAAAATCTTATTTTAAGGAACTGTTTGACAATAAATCCACAAGAATCACTAAAATGTGGTCAGTTTTGGGAGGAATGCTTAATCCCAAAAAGCAAATAAAAGAAAACGGTATCAAGAAAATTGTTCATGAAGGTAAATGTCACGAAAATGACTCTGATATTGCGAATACTTTAAACTCCTATTTTTGCAACGTTGGTCAAAAAATATCAGGAAAAATAAAAAACAGCAAATCTGAGTTTACAACCCATTTGAAAAAGCCCTTCGAACATACCTTTTTTCTTCATAAAACAAATGAAAATGAAGTTTTATGTCAAATACAAGATATGAAATTGAAGAAATCTGCAGGGCACGATGAAATAAAACCTTCCATCATTAAACATTCCTGTTTATATTTCATAAAACCCTTGACGTA
>JAYJMH010022505.1:0-19144 GCA_036873815.1 Phacellophora camtschatica
TCTTGTGGTGCATGGAAGAATAATATTTAGAGTATGAATGAAGTATTTTGTTGTCCCCAAAAATTCCTCATGGAAAAAAGTTGTTTGATAAAAAATTAAAAGTTTTGAAGACTGTTGAAATCTTGGCAAGAATTCTTTGGCAAGGAAATGAATGGCCTGTACTGTATATAGTTAGCTTACCTTACAGACATATCATTTTAAACTACATTAATAAACTGATCATTGACTGGATCTAATTTCTCTGTGATTTAAATTTTCGATTTTAGGAGTCTTGCATTTGTGGGAGGATTGGTTCTTCTTCTTGCAGAATGTCGTGAAGAAGCAAAAAGTATGTTTGCTGGTGTCCCTACCCTTGATGCTCCAAATAAGCAGAAAACGTACATGCAACTTACTGGCAGAGTTCTCCTTCTTCTCATGTTTATAACCCTGCTGAAGTTTGATATGACTCCATTCCACATGATGCAGAATCTTATCGGAACAACCCTGATAATGCTTATCACTGTAGGTTTCAAAACAAAGTTATGCGCTCTTCTTCTTACACTTTGGCTGGTAACATTGAATGTCTATGAAAATGCATTTTGGATGGTGCCAGCATGGAAAGCCATGCGTGACTTCCTTAAGTACGATTTCTTCCAAACAATGTCTGTCATTGGCGGTTTGCTTCTTCTTGTTGCTCTTGGTCCTGGTGGCGTTAGTTTAGATGAACACAAGAAGAAATGGTAACCCTTGATGCAAATTATCAATATTTCTTTTATCATAGAACTTGCATGCAACTTGACTGTATTGTATTCATAGAACTTGCAAAGGCCCAATAGTGACCTTGATAGCGACCTTGTTGAATAGAATGAAGGCATTATTTTGATTGAATTACATGGTGCCATTTACTTTTATTGGTATTGTACTGTAAACTAAATGCTCCTCCCTGAGAGAAGGAATATCAGTTTGCTGTGCTTGAGGTTTCACTGTTGAAGGCATACTTTATGACAAAAAATACTCCCACATCATGCATGTTTCAAGATTAAATTTCCCAAACTTAAAATGAAGTATACAATTAAAAACGCCATTTTGATATTGGCATTTATCGAGGAGAAAAGAAGTTGGGTTGGTTGTAGTGGATTTTTAATTTGAAAATTGCTGAATTACATGTTGATATGACCAGGATGTTCGTTACTGCGTAATTCCTTTTTAAATGCATGGAATATTTCTAATGCAAGAAGAGTGTGTAACATTTCGAGAACATTGCGGAAAATGATTTTTGTTAAATGTTCAAGATTATTTGCTGCTTGTTTAAATTAAAGAGAATTTAAAGGACCTGTTTTACAGAATGCACATTATAATATGTGTCACGAGACAAACTGATTTGCTGCCTCAAACGCATTTAAAAATCATTTGTCGCCCTGCAAATTAAACACAAATTAATTACATGCAAAATATGAAATTGGTCTTTGCTCCAGTTAGCTGGATGAGAAATGGTGAATTATTTGAAAAGAGAGAAAACATGCAGCTTATACAGGCGACACAAGAAAATTAGGAAATAATTGTTTTTTGTTTTTTTTTTGGTGTGAAATGCCGGTCGAGTAGAAACTTTTAATTCCGCAGATTTTTTCTTATTTTTGTATTTGCAGCCACTCGAGAGCTATGAATGATCCATGTAGCTGAGCTACCAAATGTCCATAAACTATTTGCACATTTGGAAAGCCGCTGGGGAGCCCGGCAGGGTACACGTAACATTTATCGGTTGGACGGGCGTGAGTGTGTCGTTGAGATTTTATAAACCAACCCATCTTTAACGTTGTGTTTCATTCCAAACCTCCTAGTATTAAGGTCAATCTTTGATATTTAACGCAGTATTTAAGCATCTTTGGTAAAAATCGTGCTGATTTTTGAAAATTTACTGCCCTCAAAACCATCCTTATTGGCGAGTATACCCGTACACATACATTTGGGTGTACGTAACCCCACCCGGGCTGTGAAGTTGCCTTTATCGGGATATTTAGCATTTTACTTGGCTTAGATTAATGACGCTTCCTTCAACTTAGAAAATCTCGCCCAAATTTACTTACACTTGCTGAGTAACAAATAATGAAAGAGTGGTTATGAACAATGACATTTACTCATGCCATACCTCAAATGTTGAGCTTCTAAAAAGTGTTTGATCTCAAAACTTCATCTGCTAGAGTAATTAGTTTTCAACGTTTTCCCCATTATCAAATCGTTTGGTTTTGCACAGATGCTAATTTTTGTTTTCATTGGGTGTAGCTCAAATTTTGGTTTAGCTGGGTAGTTCTACCATTACGTAGAAATCTCTTATAAGTGAAAGAAAATTACAACTATCGAACTAAATGGCCTAAATCCTGTTCACAGCTGCTTTTCAAATGTGCTCATTTTAGAGGATGATGCTGAAGCGTTTTCCGTGAGAAGTGAACACTCAAGGAAACATAGAATCGTGACAAAGCTATATTTTTTAAACGTGACACGTGAAACTCAAAATTTTCATTCCCGTGATTCGTGATCCTGATCCCTTTTACCGCCCTGATCGTCCTTTACCGCCCTCATTTTTGGGAAACCCAATTTAAAAGGTTTACTATAAAGCAGATTTCCAATTATGAAATATATCGTGACAAAAGTTTGTTCTCTATTTTTTTACCACCATAATAAACGCCCATCAATATCCTATCTGTATCTTATAGAAACGTATGATGCACAATTCCACAAAAGATGGCCTAATTGGTAGCCTGGGTACCAGAAGGGTAGCGTCATTACCAAGATGCAATGCGTTATAATCGAAACAATAGCTAATTCTATTGCTACTCGACAATCGACCGCATTGCATTTTGGTCGTAGTACTCCTTCGCCATCTTTAGCGGAAATCCAAGACATGATGCAACATATTTAGGCATCAAGTAGTGTGTTTATGAATATCAATTTTAATTTTATTATCATCGTCCCTACTTTCACTAATTGATGAATTTAATAGTCTCAAATAATGCATTACACATCAAGTTTGCCGCCATACTTTTGCGTCTTTCTTGTTTTAAATGCTCAATCCTAGTTTTCATACGGTTGAGGGGGATCTTCAACTCTTTGGCAGTTTTTTTGTGGTGTGCATCGCCATCATGGTGTGCATCGCCAAATTTCGTAATTTTATAATCCACAATGGACTACTGCACCAAAGATGACGACCATATTTTTTTCCAAATATGCAGTGTGTTCTGTTTTGTTCTGAATTCAAAGATTATCGGTAAATTTGCTTGCCGCCATCTTGAGCGCAGTCGTATATTAGATAAGATAGCAGCCTTTCATTTATTAGCTTGACGGGGAAAGGCAGTAAGATTACAGAGGCGGAAATTGTGTTTGTGGGGGGGGGAGGGGTACGAGGGGTCGTGGAATTTGCTCAAATTTGGGCTGTTTTTAAGCACTATTTAGAGTAAAATATACTCACCAACTGCCCCTTGTCTTTTTACCTCTTCAAACGAGCATTTCTAGAATTATGTGACTACATTTTGCTTTAAAAAGTGAAAAAAATCAGAGCAAATTATACTACCTAAATATGGCTTCATATTCACCGAGATTGGCAACAGAATCGAGTTCTGTTGAGTTTTCAAACGTTGTTTTTACTCGCTACCTGGTAAATTACCAAATACTACTCGCTAAAAGGGAGATCAAACGCATAGCATATGAAATCAAATACACGTTTTTTTTTTATAAGAAATTATTTTATAAGAAAGTTATGCTCGGTTCATCAAAAGGTTAAGAAAGTTCTGAGCTGGATCTTCGAAACCTAAGAAAGTTGAAAAATTTAGATATTTAAAATTTCAAAGGAAATCGCACGGAAATTGCCGTGCGGATGATTATATTGAACCAGACGAAATAGACGGTGTCGAAATTATTTGTTTATAGCTATAATTGCATAGTTAATTCAGTTGTTTGTTGGGTTTTCTTTGCATGACCAATTGCACTCTGTTTGTTGGGTTTTCTTCGATAGTTGATGTTATGACGTTATTGAGCGTTTTCTGGAGAAATATAGCATATTTATAGCATTTCATCTTCTCCATCGCTGCGCATGCTCAGTAACGTAAGAATGTTTTAATGCTGAAATTAGGAAATAGCTAAGGAAGTCTGAAGGCTGGGCTGAAAAAAAACTTTCTTATAAGAAAAAAATGTGTAGTTTCCATTCCATTTTAAATAGTCAGGAGTCATATTCCGTCATATTGCAAACATAGACATTTTTGGTTTTGAAAAGATCAAGAATCCTCTTTTTATAGACAATGACTGCTCGATTTTATTGTTGCCAACTTTAAAGGATGATTTTGATATTATGTTGAACATGCGGGATGTCGATTTCTTGTTGAGACGCATCACAACAGTTTTTGTCCAGATTTTCATGTTTGAGGTCCATTCTTCCTTTCCATCCTTATTCCATCGAAACATATTTCAGTGGTGGAGAAAGAAATGGACTGCAGACGACATAACTAAAAAGCCTCTGACTCTGCGACTGCACTCGTGTTCTTGCTTATTTTCAATGCAAGCTTTTTTCATGTAAATTATGCAATCTCCCAAGAAACGAGCAAGAACAGTTTTTATAATGTTATCGAAAATCAAAAAATCTAAAATACACAGAAAATCAGAAAATCTAAAATACACAAACCTACCTAACAAATAATGGAAAGTAGATTCTGCTTAGTGCATGTCTGCAAGTATTTTCCTATTAGAAAAAGGGATTTTCATTTATTTGTCGACTAGAAAAGTTTCATAAAAAATTGAGAATTAAACTGCAAATTTAAAAACTGGAATGTACCCATCTCTCATCTTAACAAACTTTTTTCGCTTGCCTGGGGTCGAAAGAAAAGTGTACGGTATAGCAATGTATTTGGTTTAGAATTTTCTAAAAATTCAATTTTAATCCTCATTTGTTGCGAATCGGAGAGATTTCTTTCAAAATTATCGTTGCTCTCCCCCCTCCGGGTAAATTTCCGAGTAAATTCTAGGAGAAGAAAACGAAAACAAACAATGTTGCGGAGGAGATGTTTTCATTTTCTAGTTGAGAGTTTCGCTAAGGGAGTCATCAGTTTTAATGCCGAGTACCGGGGCGGAAGAATTTTTGGAGGGGTAACAAATATTTTAGCTTTGTTTTATTGGGGTATCAAAGTTTTGGAATATATTTTTACAAATTTACAAAAAACTAAGAAATATTTAATGTTTCTGCTGTTTCCATCAGGCAAAAGTTACTTGAAATAGTTAGTGAGGGTCCTTTTCTTTTTTATTCATTCATCTTTCCCAATTTGTTATCTTTTATGTCCAGATTGCGTTTCTTAGTAACTTCACGTTTTTCATCTAAATCCAAGGTTTATGACTAGATAACACACAGATCCAACACAAAAATTTCCCTTTTCCTGGGGTATGAAATTGCTTGGATATTTTGAAATGGAGTGTCAAATATTATTAAACTTTGTGAATGGGGTAAGCAAATTTCCCCACTTTTATCCAAAATTCTTCCACCTCTGTACCCGGTATTAAAAATGACAACTCCCTAAGTTCTTGACAGTTTCGCTTTGTTCTCAACTTCACTATTGTTATAAAGTTCGCCTCTGCTTCCAAATTCTTTGGATTAAAATTCCAAAGATTCAAAGTTTATCAGGATCTTTTCACAAAAATAGGCAGGAGCGTAATTACACCATTAAAATCTTGAAACAAACTGAGTTAGTATATGAACAATATTTCAATTTCCTGTAAAATTCTAGGATATCCGTTCTATTTTTAATTAGGTGTAGTATTTTCAACGAAATCTACATTTAAACGGCTAAAGAGATCTGGCATACAAACAAACATTGGATTATAAATTTTGCTTTCCACGGAAATTCTTTGAATAAGAGCTTCCAGGAAGTACGTCTTTTGTCCAAAAATATGTTGCCTTTAAAACAATAGCAATCATTTTATGACCTTCCTTGATGAGTGCTTCCTTGACGAGTGTTTCGTTACGAAAACATTTTCAATTAATTCGTAAGTGAAAGCAAATTTGTTCGATTTGACGACGAGCACCATAAAAAATATTTTAGAACCTGTCAGTTCTGAAGCATTTCTTTTCTTGGAAAATAGCAATTGTTTCCATGAAATGTTTCACGATTTATATTAAATTCCTACTTTGTAGGTACTGTACAATGATTTAAAAAATGTAACAAAGAAATTTATGAAACTGTTTTTTTAAACAATTTTATTCTACACATTTCCATGGTTGAAAAATTGGTGGAATTTTGAATTTTTCCGAAAATTGTTTGTTCTCAGAAAGTGACCTCCAAGACAAAAGAATGCAAAGAGATTTAAACAAAAATCATTTGGCAATAATTTCTTTCATAAAACAACTTTTATTGAATACAATTTGTTTTAAGTTAGCTGCCAACATACAAAAATACAGTTGTAGTCTGGTTGCAAAACCAGGTTACATTTGGTCTATTGCAAGATATTTATTTTGCAAAATATAATGGTTGCTTGAGATGTGTGGAAAGGAAGATATTTTAACCCTGATGATCCTACAAATTCTAAGAAATAACTTTCCATTTTTACAATAAGAGAAAGAGAAGATGACTCATTCAATCAACAATCTCCAAGATCTAGTTTCCGTGCAAATCAAACTCATTGCACCCATGCTTTTATACATGGTGAAGTGAAGTATGCCGAAAAATATTAACATCACAATCAGTTAAAAGTCCTTGTTATTAGCAAGTCCTTATTCCAGGCATACTGGGGTTTGATTAGAATTAAGTCATCTCATTTTCTCATGTATTAAAATATTGTTGAGAAAAATATAGGTAATTATTTTTAAACCATAAAGTAGAATGAAAACATTGGCATTACACCCTCCCACACCAAATAGGGTAGCAATGCCACCTTAATATTTGCAAAAAAGTAATCTTGCTTCACTTTCTATGAACGAAGTGAAATGAGGATGACTTATTGCATGATGCACACTCTTTCATTTTAAATTATTAATCATCAAAGATCTTTGCAATAAATGCAGCAATTCCAGTTTGGCTTCCTGCAACACACCCTGACCACACAAGCATTGGGTACATATTGACTGTGATGGCAATAAAGCCACTAATACCCTGGTGGTAAACAATGTGAAGTAGTAGGGTGGGCTAGGCAATCAATAATTAACAAACTAACTAACTCTTTGTTAGGATATTTTAAAACTATTTATTGCAAAAGAAAATCCATCACATCTCCCTGCTGCCACTTTGCTTCTTGACCCTCCTCGTCTCGTGATCTGAGGATGGATGCTCTGAATATGAAGTCAAGAATTCTACACGTGTACGGAGGAGCGATGCGAGCTTCTGAATCTGATGATGCAATACTCTTCGCTACTCCACAACAAACTAAAAATAGCTTCACTCTTGATAATGCACACACGTGATGATCATTATCAGCGAAAGTATTTCCTGGTTAATCATCCCAAACGGAGTTCCGCTTTCTCGTGATTATCATTCAGTGTTGACAACATCTTCATACCGCATCAATATCACAGATAAAGACAGCTTTTTAACACGCCATGACAGAGACTAACGGAAAAGGCATCATATTTATAGGTCCATCGTAACTGTTTTGCTCGACGAGGTCGCTGAAACTGTCTCTGAACAATGTTTCCAGACAAGATACGGCTTGCGTGTCATACTCGCATGACTCATCGTGTTTGAAAGCTCTGCATATTTTATTTGGCCGCGGCATGTGACTCATGTCAAAGTCTGAATCCCGCGGTCTTTTGAACAACGATTTACGTAAATCCGGTCTGTTGTTGATAATTTCTTTCCGATCACAATCCTTCTTGCCAAAACGAGATCTCGTATTGTCTGCAATATATTCCACTTTACCAGTCTGTATTGTTTGAATTTCTTCTTTGCATTCAGTCATTTCTGTATCAAAATTCGTCTTTATTTCAAAATCACAACCCTCGGCAGAAGCACGCGGTTTCCATTCATGGACTTTGCCCAATGAACAGACGTTTTTACTACGAAACTTCGCGGGCATACCATTTGAACTTTTCGTCCTTGATTTCTCAAAAGAAGCCTCTTCCAGGTCCATGTCAATGAGCTTGGTCTCTCTATAGTCCATTAAAATATCTTTAGTTTGATTTGAATCAGTTTTTATAGCTTTGAGTACAGAAGTGACGAGTAAACTTCGACGTAAAGTGTTTGATGTTGGACACTGCTTCCGTGATGTTTTGTTACGGTCGATTTTAGCCAGAGAAATTTCGATGATCTTGTCCATTTCATAGTCCATGGTGAAATCAAATATGATAATTACAATAACAAGAATATTTTTAACTTCCCTCTCGATTAATAGCACTGATGAATATAAATAAACAGAGCTGTATATGTATGTCTTGGCCTACGCCGGTGCAGTTCCTTTGTTCAGCATGAAATCCTGCAACACCAGTAAAGAAGATGTGGAATAACGAGCGTGTTCAATTCAATACAAATTAACCAATCAAATTGCGTCAATGCCCAACTACGTAACATTTGACCAATCATGTTCATGCATGCTAATTTAAATAACAAAGATGCTTATTTGAATAACAAAGAGAACAGAAAGCACATGTGTGGCGTGGTGCGACCATTCAAAATAAAAAAATAAAAACAAAGAATCATGCAATCCATATTGAACAGCAATCATTTGAGGTGATATTAACAACGCAAATATAATTGAATCGGAATTCGATAATATGGAACCAATCCTTTGTTTCCAGCGGCATCCATGGTGATTCAGTAAACAGTAAACAAGACAACCGTGAACAGAACAGAACTGTATTCTTTTTATTATGTAGCTAGCCATTCATTCACGGCCCAATTTAATTTTTTGTTTACTGATTTAGCCTGCCAAAAATGTCAATGAAATGTCTGTATTGTCATGGCATTATCATCTCTAATTGCTTCAGGTTGTGTTCCGTATTTTTCTTACCACAACGATCACGCTCCCTCGCAGTGTCTTTTGGTTCCATTTTATGAGAATTGGTAATACAAATATTACTTAGATACCCCAGGGAAAATTTGGAATTATTGCGAACCCTTAAATTCAATCTATTTTGCGATGTATTTTTGTTAGTGAATCTCTTGGTCTTTTTGCGAATCTCACAATACACAATGTCTTTTTTGTGAATTCAGCTCATTATTCCAAATTCATTCATTTTATTCCAAATTTAAAAGACGCTGCAAAGGAGTGTACATTAAATAGCTAAACACTTAGTGAAAAGTTGTTCTTAAAAATTTTTAGAATTTTTAGTAAGTAAATAAGTAAGTTTTTTTTGCCACCGAATTAAAAGTTTACGATTTTAAATTTAAATAAAATGATAAAATTGTACAAAAATCGTAAAAAGTAAAAAATGAGTAAGAAATGAATACCTAAAAACGAATTTAAAAACACACACCCCTAAACTAGAGTGGCAGGGATAGCACTAAATGAAAGATCGAAAAGACCTTGATTCCAAAATAGTAGCTAGTCTACTAGATGGATATGGTTCTGAAAATATTTTTCAACATTTTAAATTCTCAAACTCGAATCAGACGTATTTATTTGAACGAAAAACCGTATCTTTTTAGCAATTTTAAGCAACCTTGATCTGATCGCGCATTTTTTTCACAATCAACTATCTTGCTCAACTTTTGTACAAAGTACAAATTAATATGATGAATTTCTTCGCTATTTTTCCAATTTCGACGTTTCGACTTTTCATCGGGTGAATTATTAATCAAGATCAACATACTACACCCACCAACAATTCTTCAAAAAAACGTGCATGAAACGTGCTGTACTAGGAAAACTTTCAAGTTCGAAATTTTGCTGATTTTTGTGAGATTATATTTCTTTTCCAAATCTATATTTTATAAAATTATATTTCCTTTCCTTTTGCATTACTTGACAATAAATTTGTCAAATACAGGAGAAGGAAAATATTGCCTCCATTTATCATTAATGACATTGAAAAGAAGTGTATTCCTTTTCTCTTTTCTGTTAAATATATAAATAAACATTTAACTTTCATCTAAAAGAAAACTATTTCTTTCACCACAGACCTCGGAATCAATGTCTTTCGATCTTTTAATGCTATCCCAACCACTTTAGTTTAGGGGTATATGGTTTTATAGTATTAGATTTTAGTGTATTTTAATTTTCGTAATATTTTTTATACTTAAATCATACATTGCCTGTAATATTTTATATTTCTTTTTTTAAATTATATTGTAAAATGTTTAACTTGTGGCATAAAGCACGAACCTACATACATAGATTTGAAAGTGTTAGCACTATCCCCGGTCACTGTTCGAAACTCGTTTTATCCCGGCCTTAGGAATCATGGTGTGTGTTTTTCATTTTTGTTGTTTTTGGTCTCACATCACCAATGGAAATAAAAAGCACAGAAAAAACAGAGGAAAAGTTTGTAACAATAAACGTGGTTTTTAAGAAACCAGGCTTAAGGCTCGAACTAAGAAAAGGTTCTTAATTTTTGGCCATTTGTAACAAAAATTTTCTCAAAACTATAACTATAAGTTTTGCAAGAGTCACAAGTGCGGTTAAATGGTCATATATTTTTTATTCAATTTTCGATTTTTATGTCATCAGGGATCGAGTACCAGATTTGACGACACCTGTATGTTACAGTGTTGAATCCGTAAATTTCGTATTTTGGTTCCATAGTTGAAAATTGGGGTTATCTCAATTGATAGTGGAGGTCATTAATGGAAAATATTTCTTTCATGAATCTCAGGTTTTTGATCACTAAGTGTTTTATAGATTTCAATTGCTAGAGTCCGTAGATTTCTTTGATGCGAGGTAATAGCTAGTATTAGATTTGATTAGTAATTGTTCGAAAGTAGATTTGTAATCTTTGTAAGCTATTCGTATATGACGTTAACAATTAAGCCTGAACTTAACACATGGAACAGTTGTTGTGTATAACAGTGCCCGTTTATTCATAGGCTCGACCTGAAAATGACGTTAAACTTAACACATGGCATAGTTTTTATGTACAGTACCCATTTCCAATGACGTTAAACTTCACTTTAAAACCTAGAATCAGGGTAGGGTACTTCCCCCGCATAAAAGTTTTCAACAGGCTATTCTGCACGACTTTTAATTTAGAAGTTTAGAACAACGCACAATTTGAACTTTGAAGACCTTGACTGAAAAGGCATCAAAAATGTAAAATAAGGTATTTTTGTTCGATTAAATTAGTTAGTACTAAATACGTGACATCAAATATATTTAGGGGCATTTTAGATTCTAATTGCTGTATTCTTTGATGCTGCGTTTTTGTTATTAAAATATGTTCTGTTGAGATAAAATCCTGTTTCTGAAAACAGATTCCTTTCTTAGTACTTTCTACTCGATTTGTTAAATGTTAAACATTGAACATTGTAGTTAATATCAAAATGAGCGTTTCTATTTTTTATAGGGCGTTTCCAGTCGACAAAAGGGCGTGGTCTCTAAAAATATTTCCGGGGGCTTGAGCCACCAGTGTTCACGCCTCGCGCGTCCTTTCATAACTCGTAGAGCACCCCTCAATATAAATCCTGAATCCACCCCTGAACACTTGCACCAGAAATGGGATAATTCTGAAGAGGATGGTGACATTTTGTATTTTCTAACTGTGTATATATTTAGTGGCAAAATGATGCTTACTTACATACAGTTTACAAGAGTTACAAGGATTAGATACAATTCAGTGAAACAATGAAAATCTTCATCTTAAATCAGCTCAAAAATGACAATAAACACATTTGTTGTCAATTTTGAAAGTTACACATTTTTTTAAAAAAGCACCCTTTTCAAGCTGAGTGTTGATGTTTCTCATTTTGTTCACAAAAATATTATAAAAATGTATTTCTAGACATGAGTAATTCATTTTCTCTTTGCGTGATAGTGTCTTGGATACCAATAAAATTTGGCCATAAAATTCAGCCTCCATGTTTCTCACAAAAAAATGCATACTCGGGGACAGCAGGGCCAAAATAAATGGGGGTGGCCGAAACCTCTCCACTATTCTCTAGCATGTTTGTTTTTTTTTTCTAATGTGCTAACACAAGTTACTGTATCCTTGAGACAAAGCTAAATTAGGCTCTCAGCCTTCCCCCACTTTTGCAAAGCTCTGCCGCCCTATAATGGCATTGAAAGTTTACTTTTTACTTGCACACGTTATGCTTTGGTTTTAAATAATCTTGTCACTAGCATGCTTGCCAATACTGTAAATAGGTTTTTTTTTCAATCCTTGATATATATACATTTTTGATAACTCTTTTGATGAGCTCTTACTCTTGTAAACAATGTCATCAAATCATGTTCATGGCAACCTCTTTCTGAATTATTTGCTCAACTGCTCAAGAAATTTTAGAAAAAGCTGTTATTATTTCACTGTTTTTGAAAAGTTCCATTACAATGTCATTGCTATCATTTACACTGTAATCTGTGAAGAGTTGTTGCGGAAATGAATTTCAGCCATGGTAAAAATTTTCATCATTTCTGTTGTATAGGTTTCCACGAACCACCTCTATCTCTAGCATCGTTGATTTTCTAATTTCATAATTTCCTTAAATGGAAGATGGTGTAAAATAGACTCAGATGTCCTGATAATATTCTTGTCCCCCAATTGAGTCGGTTTTTATTTGTGACTCGTGATCTGATTTTTAAACGTTTTGTCAGTCACCACACTTGCATTCTTCTCCAACTTGTCCGATCTGAGAAAATATTAGAAAATGGTCGGCAATTTCACATATTGTAAATACGATTCTTGTAAATTATATTCATATATTATAAATATGACTATGATTGTTAAAAAATTGAAGGGCTTTTTGAAAATCTGAAAATCAATCGCCTCCCTCCCCGCTGCCAGTGTAATTTTTTAGGTGACACGCCCTTTTACCGACAGGGAACGCCCTTTTCCCAATCAAAAACGCCAAATTACAATGCAAAATTGCTTAACAAAATCACCAGTTCAACTCAGAAACATTTAAATACAATAATAATACAAAATACTTTGTGGACCAGAGTCCTTTTTTATTTCCTCAAATTTTTTGAGTAATTATCTGTGTGAAAGCTATAGGTCTCTTCAACTTTTTACAGCAGAAATGTACGCAAAGATTCTTCAGTCAAGAAAATTAACATACAAATAGTTAATTTAAATAGTTATATCCCACTTATAGCAGGAGCTTGCAATGATTAGCTAGCTTAAATACTTCTACCAATTTGCTGAGGTTGATATTATATTGGCGGCAAATGTCACGCTCACTACTTATTTGCGCAAGATCTTCAAGCCTGTTGGGAGACATGGCAGTACGTAAATAATTATTGATGATCTTGACTTTGCTGTGTGTGTGTGCACTTTTTTGGTGACAGTTTAAAAATCATAAAATAACAGAAAAGTGAAGTGCTTCGCCAAAATATTATCACTTTTCATTTATCGTATTCCCCAAATCATGTTCTTTCTCAACAATATCTTCATCAATTAGAGCTAAAATCGTATCCAAATGATCCCCTTTTATAAAATAATCTCTGACCGCCATTGTGAAAGAGCTTCGTGTGCGCATTGATGTACTCTCATGGTCACGTGATGAGTCGTTTGAAGTTGAGATGGCAGAATAAAGCTTTGAACAATGCGCTTGTATTTAGCTCGAGCTATTAGTTAGATTCAGTTAATTATTTGATACCTTTTAAGCAGTTTATCAATGTCATTTTGTACTAAATAATATGTATTCTAGATTTTAAATATTAAACTAGCATGAGAGTGTTATTTGAATTGGAATATAAATTTGTTCTATTAGGATAATAATGCTATATTCGTTATACTATTTCAAATATTAGGTTGAAATGTTTGATTTTACTGTATGCTTATGTGAAGATCATCCCTCAAGCAGAAATAAGGAAGCAGTTTTTAAGGAGTGGCCATAGTGGAACTGCGTGTTGTCAAAGTGCCCTTTTGATCTTGTACCCCCCCCCCATTATTAAAATGTCTCTGTATGACAGGGGGGCTGATGGCGAGTAGAGGCGAGCATATCACAACCAAATTGGATTTGAATTAATTCAATAGCCCTGATTCGAATTTAAAATTAATTGTTAAACCATTGTTAAACAGGAATCACATTAGCACAAAATCACCACAAAAATGCAGCAAAGGTACAGCAACCAAATTTTAAATTTTGGGGATACACTGGTACACCATGTGGCTGCCATCCACGACAAAGGATTCCCGGTAAATTTGCTCATGGAAATTCCCATTCCCAGTTGTGATTTTGATCGAATTCCGCTTCCCGTTAATACTTTCAGCAAAAAAATTCGGCTTCCCGATGGATTTTTTAGCCAATTCCCGAATTCGGCTGGGACAAAATCACAAAATCCCATGTCCGGGTAAAGCCCTTCGTATTCCCCTTGAACTGACTTTGTTTGATTTTCGGGGGGTATTCAGACTGGTGCTCAGCCCGTATGGTGCTCAGGCACGGTTGCCTGGCCGTCACAACATATTCATAACATAACCACAATTTTTCCTGAGAAATATAAAACCATAAAACCATAAAAAAGCGGAGGGAGGGAGAGCGATACCGAATGATGCTTGCTTACGCACGGCTAACTTGATTGTTCAAGGTTGGTGAACGAAGAGTATTTAAAAATTGCAAAGCAATGAAACCAACTGAACAGATCAATTGAAACACGGATGAATGCCAAGAAGGCGTGACATTGAAAGGAATAAATTTTGTGCTATTGTGTCTTAGAAAATGAGAGAAAGACCTGAATATAGGAAACAAAAAGTTATGGTAACGCAAGTAAAAAACAAACAAAAATAGCATTTTTGCAACTTGCTGTTTTGAAGATGAAGGCAAAAACAAACTGAAAGCGAAAGAGGTACAGTCAGAATTATGGTATAGAGTTAAATTTACTGTTTTCATTTTGATTTATGTTTGCAAATTTCACACTAACGAAAGATGTTATGACATTTTTACCGCAACTGTAATTGACAGGTCACCAAATCAGGTCACCAAATCATATCAACAAATCATGTCATGTGTTTGACCTCTTCGTCTCGTGTTCGGAAATATTATTTTATGAAATACAAATGTAAACGTAATCGACATGTCACAGTGTATACAGTTCACGTTTTTGGGATGACGTGTCAACGGCTGTCTGGCTGTCTGTACTGGGAGGCTGGTTGCGTGTTTTGGCCCATAAATCTCCACTTGGTTGAGGTGCTTTGGCGCATCATCCATAATAAGCCAGCCAGCAAATAATGTCCAAAAAATAGTATAAGTTGGACAAGTATAGGATAATTTCTATAACATCGAATTTATTGTCTGGGGCATTGGTTTTGGCATAATTCAAGCATTATGAAAATTTCTAACTCTTTAGCAACATGAACAGAAGTTAACCATCTAATCTTGTTCAGAACAAATCCTGTGTGATTTAACATTTTAGTTTAGGCCCTGTCTGTCTTCAGAAAATATGCAGAAGAAGAGGGTAAATGAAATGGTTGCAATCTAATCTTACTGCTCGTTGTTGTTCTGTGTCAAAAGATTTTTCTTTACAAATTTTTAATTTCCTTTTAAATAATAACTTTTTGGTCGAACAATCATAATTTGTGCAAAGACGCATATACCCTGGGTGAAAGAGAACAAAAAAGTGAAAAATTAAACTTAAAATGAGAAAAAGAGAAAAAATGAAAATGAAAATAAGAGAGAAAAAAGAGAAAAATATGAAAATGAAAGAGAAAAAAAGAGAAAAAGATGAAAATGAACGAGACCAAAAAAGTTGGAAAAATGAAAATGGAAAAGAAAAAAGAAAAGAAAAAAAATGAAAATGAAAATGAAAGAGAAAAAAAAATGAAAATGAAAATGAAAGAGAAAAAAGTGAAAATGGAAGAGAAAAAAAGATTGGTTTTTTATTTTCTTTTCTTTTCTTTTCTTTTCTTTCCTTTAACTTTTCATTTTGTCTTTCTCTTTTATTTTAATTTTTTCTCTCATTTTTTTCTCTTTCAAGGCTCTGGTACCAAGGGTAGGGCGCATACAGGATAATTTGGCGATATGTAAAAAGTGGAATGGAACAAGGAGTGGAACCCGGAATGGAATGGGGAATGGAACGGAGTACGGAATGATATATTCCTATCGTTATTTTCAAAAACCGTACATTAATCACCTCTACCTCAGCCTTGCTTCTAATTTTGTCTTTCAAAAACCGTACATTAATCACCTCTACCTCAGCCTTGCTTCTAATTTTGTCTTCTCATTGTAATTTAGAAAGTTAGCTCACTGATGGGGCCTACGTCCTAGGTTCCAGCTTTAATGAGCCTTAAAAACATTTCTTTGAAGAATTCCAGAACTGTTCAAGTTTGTTCCAAAAAATTTGAGAGTAGACATGGGATAAGCAGAGGAAAATCCTCAATGCAAGCAATGAAAATCTTCCTTTTCACAAATATTCCTACCCAAAACGAAAATTAACAAAACCTCATCATGCAGCAACCACATTACTATACTATTTTTGTACTTAGCTCGAGGCCTGGTACTTTTGTTAATTTTTTTTTTTGACTTTAGAACTAAGAGTTTCTTGCTTATTTTTGGAAAACTTACATTTTTCAAATAAAGTATTTTCTTTGAATCATGAAGTTAACTTTCCATTGTTCGAAAGCAGAACCGATGGATAGGAACATATTTCATTAAATTAAATTTACAATATGTGCCATAAATATGTCATCTTGATGTAGTACAGATTAAAGTTCAAGCACATGGCATGCATTGTTATCATAAATTTTTGTGCTCCGGACCCGTAGGCAAAAGGAGCTCCCACCAGACGGCAGTTAACTGTTGTATGGTTCAGTTATTTTTTATCTGCTCGACTCGATTGTGTATTCAAGCAAATAAAGCCAGATAAATGAGATGTTTAATCCAACAGATCAATGGACGTCGTTAATCAAAGAGCCATTCTTATTTTATCTCAACACAATGATTGTAAAATGTGTTGATATATTAAGTTTGCTGCCTTTATTGCTGCCTAACTTGAGACAAAATTCTCAAGATGCAGATAATTAATCTTTTCTTTTCACATCTTCAAACTGAAAAATTCAAAGCTTTTTCTCTTGATTCTGCACATAGCTTTAATTCAACCGAGTTCAATCATCATGCAAGAGAAATCAGTTTCATAATATGTTGCGTACACCGACCGCCGCATCAATAGTATTTTGTGCCTGCGTATTTCATCTTCAAATGAATTTTTTGTTTTATTCAAATCATAAAGCATTTTATTCTATACAAACATTTGATCTTTTTCAAAAAATAGATTTCTTTCTAAAAAATTATTGGTTTGCGCAACGGCGCGTATTCCTATAAGATAGTTTCACTCCGGCGCAGATAGGATAATTTTTCGTAAAGTCTTTTCGTAAATTTTTTGTTTTTATTCTAATTATAAATCCTTTTATTCTTTACAAACTTTTGATTTTTTCTAATAAATTACTTTCTAAATTGCTTTTTATTGACCAATTTTGCCCAAAAAATTCCCTTAATAAAATTTTAAATTATTCTTCTGATAAATATTGGTGAAAACCTATAAAATTATATATAAACTTTACATCTGCTGTCTCTGCTGCTCCTTATCTCAAACATTCGAATTTCAATCCTCCTTTTTATGTTTTTTTCTCCACGTCCTCAGACTCTCGGAAAGGCTAAAATAGGCCTTTTATCATTTTAGTATGTTATGTAGATTTTGAAAATCAACGATCTCCAGCATTATTTTAACAACCGTCTGTAGTCTCATCATCACAAAATCGAGTAAACTGAAAGTAAGTTTATCATGGCCTACATATATCTAAGACGGATGGAAAAATAACGAGAAACTTGCTAAAAATTAAAAATAGAAATTACTCCAAAGGAATTGTTAATTTTTCCTTCCTCTACGGTTTTTCAACGGATTTCGAGAACTTAGAAAATCGAAATTCTGAGCATTAACAAGTACTGCACAAAATTGATCAAAAAAGGTGTCAATGTGCGCGAGACGACCTTTTCATCGTCGTAAATGTGATCGGTCTATTGTTTACTGTATCATTTACTGTATCATACTGATTCAATCTCACATGTGATTGTGTATAATTCCTCATAACTCATGGAATTTCTTCCCAATGCTTTCTTCAAACACCTATTAACCACGCGCACCAGTCTTTCATATTGTCCTCCCATCCAAGACGGCTTTTTCAGGAATAAATTCCCAAAAAACTCTCTTTGATGCCCGATATCTCTGAAATTTGGCAGAACGGCGTATTTTCCTTTTGTCTCTTGATTATTCAGTCTGGAATGTCTTTGCGTTGTCTGAAAGCATTTTGCCAGGTAATCCTCTCTTGCTTACAAATCTCCTAAATGCTCCCAAAAAGGAGCCAACTGACGAATTTGGAACCAGTTCCAAATGAATTGCTCTTGTCGAAGAGCACTTAAATATGTAAATGTATGCTTTATTGGAATCTCCGGAATTCACAAAAATTGGTCCCGCGCATGTCTCTTCTTATGTCTTTGAGCTGTATAGTGCATGTGTTATGTTATGTTTTATCATCTCTATATCAGTTTTTTATTCGTTGAAACTGTGTGTGGGCATCGATTCTGGCTACAATGTTTCATCTTTAGATAGAAAATCAGGTCTTGACCACCAGAGATTATTTGCCAAAAGCTCCTCTCCGAAGGAACCTCGAGGTAGATCAGCTATATTTAACTGTCTCGGGGAAGAATCTTCAATCCTTCATATCTGTTAAATCTGGCGATTTAAACGTCGTTGAAAAATCAATCCTGAACTATTTCTAAACACCTGAAATATTTTTGAAAGGCGACCATTGCATTTCATCATTCATGTGTTGTTAATTTATCACCCTAAATGTTGCCTTTTGATAACCGAGCCCATAGCTTATTGGCAATGGCAAGGCATTGGTTTTTTGAAGCGGTGACGTGGTGGTTCAAGGTTAGAACACTTGCCATATCACTTTTCAAAAAATATTTTATTTTTAATGTCAAACTGTGAAATTCATTCTTAAAAAAATATTCTCGTTACCAGAACTAAATGAGATGAATGGATGACGACCCGACCATCACCAAATTTCATTCACTGCAAGGGTTTCATCCCTCACAATTTGTGACGGCGGCTT
>JAYJMH010022516.1:0-19139 GCA_036873815.1 Phacellophora camtschatica
TATTTTGAGACAAAAGTATGTCCCTAGACTAAACTTTGCATTCCTAATCAAATTTTGGATTCAAAAATTCAATATCTCAAATATTTAGAAAATTCATAATTGGAACATTTTTTAGAAAAGGTGGATTAAATTGCTCTTTCGTTTTGAATCATAAGAAACTCTTAAGAAGCTTTCAGCACTGATGCCCATGCATTGTTTCTCAGAAAAATAAAGTGCGTAGCTTTGGTCTGAAAACGAGAAAAAGGATTATCCAAGAGTGTTGCATCTGAGTTGCAAAACTGTTGAATGCAAAAATATATTGAGAGCTCACCTTGAAGCTGGCCAAAATGTAAACTCCGTTCATCGAATTATACTCAAGCCTTTCTTTACAATCTGCAAAAAGTTAAGAAATTAGAAAATATTAATCACAGTCAAAAAATTCAAAATGCAGATTGCCTAAAATTTAAAATGAAAATATCACCAACATCGGTTTAATTCATTCATTTTATTTCGATCAGCATTTTGCAGAAAACTAAACATATTTCAAGAAACATTCCGATGAAAATCACAATAGTCACTGCCAGCACTGTGTGTTGCTTTTGTAAATGCAAATAGCATATGCAAGATATGCTATAATACCTAACAGGTGCGTGGGAATCTGCATGAAGCTCACAATTTACAGAAATTTAACCTTTTAATGCTAAAATGCCAAAAATTTCACTTGTTGCTGCAAGCATTGAGAAAGCGAAGAGAGCTTCCTATGATATTGTATCGTGGGATATATCGGTCAGTTTGCCAGGGCACGTTACATAAACCGGACCCTAGTTATAAAGAGTAAAGTCTGAATAGTTTCAGTTTACTGTCATTGTTATACTCCTGCAGTGCAATAACAGGTAAATGCTTGCTCACGAAAATTCTACTATCTCACGACAATACTTTTTCCCAAGGCCTGCCCTTTTCTTTCCTGGGTACGGATGTCGCCCAAGGCATTCTTTGTGATGTAAAAAATCATTCTTTTCAAGTAAATAAATTGATTTAAAGGAAAGAAACAAATCTCAGTGAACTAGAAATGTTAGCCTATATTATTCGTGCCTTTATCTGTAATTCTGAAAGGAAAAAATATATAATTAAGTAACTTGAAATACACGTTTTTTTTCATAAGAAACCACAATAAGAAATTCACCGGTGAAACACACGAAAATTCAAGTTTTTACCAGTGAATGAAAATTTTAACTTTTACTAGTGAATGAAAAATCGCTAGGAATTTTTTGGAATTTTTAGCGAGGATTACATAATGCTTAATGGTATTAATGATTTTGTATATGACTTTTTATCGCATACAATATATACCCAGTTTTTGTTGATGTTTTTGTTGAAAAAAAGAATTCATGTGAAAATCGGAATTGTTTCATATACATGGTACTTAAAACGGACTTTTTTCTATTTTCAATAAAGAAACTTTTAAGAAACTTTTACTTGTGAAATTTGATCAATAATGGTCCAAAATTAATTAAGAAACTTTCATTAGTGGAGCCTCAGCCAGGTTTCTTATAAAAAAAACGTGTGAATCTTTCTCATTTGTATGTTCATTATTTACTGTTACGTTTCACTGAGAACGCATAGCTAACAGAATATTAATGGTCATTTTTCAAATTTTACAAAGTATCGCATTCCAATGATTTCTTTTCTTTAGTTAGAATCACGCTGACAGGACCTGACACCATATTTGGTTTAGAATGTTTGATTTAAAAAAAGCCCAAAACCATCACGTGGTGATTTTTAAAACTTCAAGGACAGGCCTGCTATCATTATTTGTCATTGCCTCGTATGAGTTTGTATTAAGACTAGGCTTGTGGTTTTCTTGCAACATGACACAAATGATGCCTGGTCATAACAGGAAGAGATCATGTTGAAACGAAAGAATGAAGCATTTTTTCCTGTAGGCGAACAGGACGGTTTTTACAGAGGTAGCAAAAATTTCTAACGCTTTCGGTGATCAAAAATGTGCACGACAGTGATACCATACTGGTTGCTTTGTTTAAATTTCACATTGTAGTTAGTTTTTGGTCATTTTTTCGCAAGATACTAAGATACCAATCATATCGCTTATCAAATTAAACATCGTACAATTTCTAAATTTTTTTGTTATTTTTGCCAGTTCAATTTGGTTAATACTTTTAAAATATTAGTTACTTTAAAAGTGACGCTTTTCTAGGAAATAAACGTTATCATGTGCCTTTCACGAGATCACTCTCTGAGCTGGCTTCATTTCCACTCAAAAGTCTTTTGGTCCATCTTTTCATAGCCATCCTTTCATGTGATCATACGCAAAACTACCAACTACAGGACATCATGCTATCATCATGAGTCAGCAATTGTAGCTCATTTTGCATACCTGGTCTATTCAATGGGAGTCAGTTCATTCAAACAATACCGTGATACACCCTTTTTTCCAAGAAACCAGTTTGTAAAAAACTAATACACTAGGGTTGTTGAAAAGTTAAGCACCTTATTCATCAAGAGAGGCTTTTTTCCAAAAATTGATGAAAACAAAGGGCGCAGTATTTGAGGAAGGGCAGTTGTTCAAAGAAATTTGGTAATAATGATAAAAAGTTGCCACGTTACAGCTGGAAATCAATAGCATTAAATACCGAACGGCTGTAGCTAATGTCTGACTTGGTGGAGAAAAATGCCCGTGGAAGCTTATAAAATAACTCAAAACTTTCATGTATCGTAAATGTGCTTTCTTTTGTGGTGGTTGATTCAAAACATTATATGCTCATGCTTCAATGCTCAATTTACACAAATTTGGCATGAAGCTTGCAGAGTAAATTCCCGTTAGTTCAGAAATTTATCTTTATTTTATTTATTATTTTACCAAACCCTCTTGTTTTGCGGCAAAACTAAATGTTGGATTCCACTGCGCATAACTCAGTGATTATTTAGTAGATATTAACAAGTAAGATATCAAACTTCAAGTTGAGGCTTCTTCTATTGAAAATAAGCAAACATAGAAATATCAAAACTAAAACTCCTCCACGGCGGCTTTGCGAACATGGAAATATTATTTTAGGACACCCGATAGTTGTCACAAAACATTGAGCAGTTTGAATGGTTCATCATTAACATTAAATGGCTTTAGTTATCAGAAAACTTGCTCGAAGACAACCAAATCTTCCAGTTAATATTGTATTGTTTTTGAAACATTGAAAGCAAAATCTTGTGACTGTATGATTCCACTCACTAATCTGACTGCTTTTTTTTTAGCAAATTTGATCGAAGAGTCAATTGGTGTTGGTATTGTTCGTTTGAAAGGATATGCTTCGAAAAGATACATAGCTATGACACGTGATGGCAAAATATACAGCACGGTAAGAACGAAAGTTTTGCTTAAGTTTAATGTCATTGATTATCTTTATGTTTTTGTCGAAATATTAGATCGACTGAACGAATTTCTGTGCTTTACTACAAACCAGATGTTTGTTCATTAATAAAAATAACCTTGTGTTCTACTGAAAAAATTTTCTTCCTGCAAATGGGAATTTTGCAGCGCTTTAGATAAATAGTTTTGTTTATTGTACATTGAAAACACCACTCACAGTTAAGGTGCATAGGTGCTGCAAATACGGCATTTGCACGACGTAGGTAAGTCTGATTTACTGAAATTGTTTCCGCAAATGTATGTCACGTAACGTTAAAGATAGAGGTGCTTCTTTGTGCTAGAATGGAGTGAAAGTGGTGATTTCGGTGCAGAGTGTGGCTTGGTCAAACGCTTCTAACATTTCAACCAACAATTATCTGAATTACTATTTTGAATTCATCGACGTTAAAAAGAGATGCAACACTTTGTCTGACAATTGTGACGAGAAAGCGCCCGTGAATAGACTAACTTGATTTAGAACGATTGAAAAGCGACCAAATTTTAGGTGATTGGATATTTGAAAAACGCTCAATGGTTCATCAAGCAATTTTCTTTGACATTCACATTTTGATTTCATCAGTGTTATGATACGGTGCTGTAATGTTTCCATTATTGTATATATCTTTGCAAATTTATTTACCTTATTTTGCAGCTCATACCAAACATGGAATCTACGTTCAGGACAAATCAAGAGGAGAATTATTTCCACACGTTTTGGTCGCATAAATATAGTAAAAGATCAGGAGGCTGGTTTCTTGGCATGAAAAAGAACAGGAAAATGAAAAAAGGTAGTCGGACTCGTATAGGAGATAAGTCAACACAATTTACAGTTGTACAACCGAACATATATTCGTAAAATGTTGTCAAGATAGTTTACATGCTTCCTGCAATTTGGAAAGAAATATTTAGGAATATTTCCTGATTATTCAAATGCACAAAAAGATGAGAACATTGAGTGCAAATTTTTCAAGAATCAAGATGTCTCTCTGCATCGATGAAGTTGGACTGTTCTCAAATTGCATCATCAGAGATATGTGTGGAACAACTTCTATTTGCAACGCTTGTCTAAAGATTATTTGATAGCGAAATAAAAGCTTCTACAGGCAAAGGAAAGCCAATCTTCTACAGGCAAGTGCACGATCTTTATAGCCAATCTTTTTCAGACAAATAGAAGATTGGTTATATGCGCACTGAAGCACCACTGAAGCACCAAAACACAGTTGATCGTCAATTTAATCATACTAAGAACTCATTGAAGCTTAGCTTCAAGTGGCATTTAATGCGACGATATAACCAAGAAGAGCTTTGCTCAACAGCACTCCTACTATTAAACACCAAATTTTGACACTGAGTTGTGGAGTTTGCTTCTAACAATGTTGTTGAGAAACTGCAGATCTATGTTGCTTTAAAACAAATCTTTCTGTTATGTTAAAATATTCTTTCGCATTCTTCTTTAGATAAATACACTAATTTCGTTGAAGGTCTTGGCTTTCACGCTGTTTCTTGTTAAACTTTCACTTCAAACTTCATTCGACAAAGAGACGACTGTGGCTTGTTTGCATTCAAAATCCGACTTTAGGTTAATATTGCTAACACCTATGTGACGTTCTGTTGTGGTGTTCTACCTGTGGTGGCTTAAAAAATATGCCTAATTTTGCATAGCTGCGATAGAGGAGCTTTAGTTTTGATATTTTTATGTTTTTGCTTGCGTTGATGTAAGAGACGTTGACCTAAAGTTTGATACCTTGTTTGCCAAAATCTAAAATAATCCCTGAGCTACAGTGCAATGGCCTTCTCAAAGCCATGATGTAGTATTTTCAGCAGATTGCAGCAACAAAAATCCTCTAATTCTGGTTTCATTGAGTATAACTCAGTGATTTGTGGGTAGATTCTAGCAAACAAAGTATCAAACTTTAAGTTGAAGCTTCTTGTGTAAGCTTCAAGCAAAAACAAAAACATCAACACTAAAGCTCGTCCACAGCAGCTTTGCAAACTTAGGAGCATTTTATGGGACCATCCGGTACGTGTTAGTATTGTGTTTTCGTAATGATCTGAAACTGATATCCATTGGGCTTTTATTCTTTTAGAAGTTTATTCTGAAATAATAGATTAGCTCTGAAAGTTTTGACCCTCAGGTATATCTAAAGAGCAAGAATACTTTTATAAGAAGGTATGAATATCGCTTACTAAGATAACTAACATAATCGATGTAACAACAACGATTGACTAAATTTAGCAGGAATTTTTAGTGTTAACAAAAATATTCTCTGAGTAAGGCCTTTGAAATCGATTGTGCTTCAAGAGACTGCACCATTTAAGATAAATACCACATTGCAAATTGCAACTGCAGTATCACGTTTGAAGCTGAAATTAACAGATTTCTATTTGGTCTCTTTTGCTTTGACAAGAATAGAGCGATTCGGCTCGCGTTTGTTTTCACCCAGTTTTTGACGTGTGACAATTGCCTGGAGAAATCTTCCACTTTACGAACGCATGTATGCTGATGCCACACTGTCGACACACCAAATTCGCAATTAATTTCAAAACGAAGAGATCTCACATGACATTACTGGGTGAAAATATATTACGGTTTTACGTCATACCGAATCGGTCTATTGTCATTGCACTGGACCCAGTGTATCGACAAGAACAATGCACCAGTTTTCAGAGGTTTAATTAAAAATCGTCTCTAATGCATCAGTTCACTCATTCCAGTCAATTTCTAATCCCCGAGACTGCTCCCAATCGCTGTCTTTCTTTTTTGAATATCTTCTTAGGATTGACGTTTCTTTATTATTTGTACAATATGTTAATAGTAGAACATAGATATCAGTGACTCAAAACATTTTTATATAGTTTCAGAAATGCATACATTTTAAAAAGGCGAATGTGTCTTATACCAGTGCGTATTTCAAGAATATTTTTTGTCCAAGTAAATTATACTTGTAATATATACGAGAGAAATGTGTATAATAAATGCCTATCAAGTAAGGGCATTATTGTAAAAAGAATAAAGATGAATATTCGTTTCGACAGCGTAGCTGCACCCTTGTAAATAGTTAGTTGGCGCTCATATTCGTATTTATTTCAGAGCAATAATCTTATATAGGTCATTATAGACTTGTGCATTCCAAAACAAAGTCTCTCAACATTTAATTCTGATGTTTAATTGTGTATATTCCTTCATTAATGGCTTTTGATAGTTTTACCATAAAGCAATGCGGAAACTTTTGCCTTGTTATAGTAAAAGATTTCTTGTAACATAACGTTGAAAACATTCTCCTCCGCAGAAGTGAAAGCACTTTTTACAACAAAGAAAAAGTGTCCACATTACTCATGAAATTTTGCTGTTTGAAACATAGCCAATAGAAATAGACAAGTGTTTTCTATTGACTATGATTGAAACAACTTCGCAGAAAACCGCTCATTTCTAACGCCAAGAACATTACGTATTTTACATTCAGAAGATGACATGGTTTTTTAGAAGCATCGCAGGAAAACCTGATTAAATGTTAATTTTTGTAATATTTGTTATTTGGTAATCTATCCTATTTTCATTAATTTTGTTATATGGTACTTTTTTCTATTTTTATTTGTTATTCGGTAATTTCTATTTCCGTGACTTCTATTGTGCTGCGCAGCGAAAATAGAATAAATTACCAAATAACAAAATTAATAAAAATAACATTTAATCTGGTTTCCCTGTGGAAGCATAATAGATTTTGTTTGGAAGTAATGCTATTTACTTTTGTTCCAAATATGTTTCTTTAATAAACTGTGATGCTTTCATCACCATCAAAATATTATGAAGCAATCCACCTTTTCAAGATATGGCCACTATCCAAGGAAATTTATCAAACTTTGGAGATATTTTGAATTTTTTATTCGCAAATTCTGCCCTCAAAGTTTAGTTTCATTTTCATTTCATTTTAAATTCTTTGTTTAACAACTAATTTTTGCATTTCAATATGCACTACTCTCAAAATTGTAATGACTTGAAGATTTTAAGGTCTGTTCGGGATTTGACCGTTAAAATGACGTTCGGACAAAACAAAACTTCTGCAGTTGAATCCCTTATAAACTAAAAATCTTTGTATTGCTATTAATTTGACGAAAAAGTATGATGAAATGCAAAAATTGGTTGTTAAGCTAAATTTTGGAGGCAGAATCCAATTTTAGAATCAAAAATTTAGAATCAGTTTTTAAAGGGAGGAGCCAAAATGAAACAAAACGGCTTTATAAACCGATACGGTAGGACGTAAAATACTGTTTATTTTAACCCAGTAATGTCATGCGATGAGTCTTGGGATCTCTTCGTTTCGAAATAAAATTGTGAATTTGGTGTGTCAAAAGCATGGCAGCAGCATGCATGCGTTTGTGCATACCTGGAAGATTTCTCTGATAATGGTTACATGTCAAAAACTGGGTGAAAACAAACGCGAACGGCTCTATTATGTACCTCAGCTCTTTTCTGCATAACTTATCTGTTTTGGTAAAAGTGATTTCAAAAGCATTTCTTGGCAACAAAGTCAGGCTATAGTATACTTCAGCTTCCAATTAAACGTACCAAAACTATAGAAGCAATGATACAATGATACCAAAAATGAATTTTTATAAATATTTGCTTTGATACTCGATACCCAAAACGAACGACATTGATACCTTTCATACATAATACAACCTGATAAAAACAGCAATGCTGTGATATCCAAATACCCTGTCGGACCTTGATACTTATCGTCAAGAATTGCTTAATTCTTTTCTTTGTATTTATCCAACTTTAAATAAGAAATTGTTTTATTCTTTCTTAAGTTAGTTTGAAACAAAAATAATTATCAAAGCTTGATTAAGAAATAAATATCGTGTCCAGTCAACTTCAATACAAATGTCCATTTCTTCATCATCATCATCATTTCCGTCCTCAACACCATCGTTGTTGGCAACAAATGGATTGATGTCATCCTTATTCTGTTTCTTACCAGTGAACTTTTGGGGAGAGGCGCTCATTCGAGGGGGGCGCTCTTTCGAGGAAATACGGTAAATACAAGTTTTGAGAAGCATGGATTGTTGTCGTAGGGCCTGCCATGTCGCAAAGCGTCGCAAAGGAAAGTACCGTGAATGTATTTAGTTGGTATGAATTAGCCTTTAGCTAGGCTATCGATTAGATACCAGCTTTAAATAACGCTTTCCAATGAACAGTCTTTTGGAAACGAAAAACTGACACTGGTGTCCTGCCTTCTCACAGGTTTAGAATCACGTGGAAAAAAATATTTATCCACTCACAACGAAATGGTATTACGAAATGAAACAGCAGCAGATACAATAAGAAATTGGAAAAACAGCGATTGATAATATTAAACAAACTTACCAAGCAGCAGTCCATGCGGTCCTATTGCTTTCCATACATTTCCTGGCCTCTTCAATCTCAGGACGTCTTTTAGCAGACAAAACTATCACCATGCTCAGCTCCCCTGCTGGAATGTTTCTGACTGATGCTTTATCTAAAGCAGGTACCTGCTAGATACCCCTTGGGATTTCCATGATTGTCACAATTTAATAAGAAAGAAAACTTTTGAAAATAATAACAGTTGGGCCCTACTATCTCAAACTCTCAAGGGGAATGAACATTTGCTAGAGAAAGTTTTCGAAAAAACCGAAGCTATATCGGCACCGAGAGCTCTCGAGAGGTATACCGAGCAGAACACGAACAGTTCGAATTAGCAATTACACTTTTTTTCCTAAGAATCTTTTTTATAAGAAACTCACTGGTGAAACCCACGAAAATTTAAGAAACTTTTACTAGTGAATTCTTTCAGTGAAGACTTTTTGTCCTGTACAAAATATACCCAATTTTTGTTGAAAAAAATAATAATGCATAGTAAAAAAATACGGAATTTTTTATGTGCAATCAAGAAACTTTTAAGAAACTTTTACTAGTGAAAATTGGTCAAAAATGGTCCAAAATTAAGAAACTTCCACAAGTGGAGTCTCAAAAACGTGTACAATTGAACTCGGCTACATTTCTTTCTCTTGAAGAAGTAGCACTACTCTAAAGGAGACTTTTGATGGCAATGTACTTAATTGTACAATACTCAAACTCAATTGTACAATACTCAAACTCATTGACTGGATGATAGTTGTCTTGAGACTATGTCTTGACTCAATCGGTAGCTTTAGGAGGGATACTGCTTCACACGGAAACTAAACGTGAACATGTGTAAAGTGATATTATTTAGCTTTAGTGGAAGGAAATAAAATGGTTACTCCTTCAAATATTCTGAGAAAGAACTACCACTAATCAATTAATTTTGCTAACTATTTAGGTTATCATCTAGTGGGACATTTTCAAAGGCAAGAGCAACCATGTTAGATAAAGGTCTTAAGACAATATTCCCTTGAACATTGCTTGACCTTTAAATTAAGAATTCCATAGATCTTCCAAGGCAAAAATGCACCTAACCCGACGAGACTCGACTTAATGTCCAGGTCAAAAGCACACCATTAAAACACCTATTCAAAAAGAACGATTACTATTTTCCCACACGTAGATTTAACTTGTCTGCTCTGTAATGTTTCGAAATAGGTGGTCTAAATATTAAGTATGAATTATCCATAATGATATATCGCAAGTCTGGTTGACCAATGCAATTTTCAACGATTCTTCTCAAACTTTGAAAGGATCAGCTCATTTTGATTCCATGTGTTAAGTTTTTACTGGCCACATCAAATCACGGAGGTTCGACAAAAAACTACCGTTCGTGTTCAGCAGCTCTAAAACGTTTTCTTCCACGAAGGGCCGCCGCAAAAAACGATGGGGCCCCTGGGCAATTTAAAGTTTGAGGGGCCTTTTTTACTACATCTACTAAATTCATAAGATCTAAAGTAATTTTTTCACTTTATTCACTCGGGCCCCTGAAATTAACAGCTGTTTACTGCGGGCCCCAGGGACAGTTGCCCCCTTCTCAATGGGCCTGCTTCCACGTGTCCAAAAAAACGCTTCCACGCGTTCGAAGAACTGTTTATATAATAAACTATGAAACTATATCCATGCTCAATAACTCCGTTTGAAAATTTTTTTCCGTTTCAAAATAAAATAGACTCAAACCGTCTACATTACTCAGTTTTCAAAAATATAGCTCAGTATGAAAACTGATGGATTTCGTTTACCATTTCCCCGTTTTCAAAATAAATTAATAGAAAAGCAAAGAGTAAAATTTACGAAAAAGGAATCTTAAATTAGTTGTGCATGTGGAAAGCAAACCAATAACGAAAAGAATCTTCTGAGCAGGCCAGTATTGAAAAATTTTATTTTTCATTAATTTTTGAGAACTTTGACTGCAAAGTTCAAGAACATTTTTGCAAGGAACAAGCAACACAGTAAACTTTTTTTCCTTCTGAAAATGTTTAAATAAACAAGTAACTTATAAAGGTTTGGTATTCTACAAAATACCATAGCCAGGTACCATTCACTTACCTTGACTGCACCTGCATTAGTTAAATACTACAACTACAGTTGGATAGTTTCGCAATAAACTCAAGGCGATATTTTCCGGTACGACATACATTCTTTTTTTATAAGAACACAATTCATAAGAACATCGAGACTCGAATTGTCAAAAAAAATAAGAACAAATTAAGAAGATTTCTAAAAAATTCAACACTGTAAATGAAATTATTTTCGGCGAGTGTTACTTACTTTGCAAATTACTTACTGTAAAACATGAGTGATAATATAATACAAATTACTTACTATAAAACATGAATGATAATATAATATAAATTACTTTCTATAAAACATGAATGATACCCTATGTATTGTTAAAGAAAAGCAGAAAAACTGGTCACGTTATAAATTAGGATAAAATTATAGAAGAAGCAACTGTGCAACAATAAGAACAATTTAAGTACAATTCGAGCCTCAGATTCTTAGAAATTTAAGAACATCGAGTCTCAGCGAACATTATCTGGTTCTTATAAAAAGCAGACTGTATGGCATTCAGCGTGATCCACAAACATTTGACTTTATTGATCTGTAAAAAATCGAGATGTGATTTTGTAGATGATTGCCAATAATGAGTATAATTGCTTCATTTACTTGGAATTTTATGCATCAACATCATCCTCGCCAAGACACCTGATAACTCCACATTGCCATCTCATATAATTTTTATTTAAAATTTCGATAGTTAAGGGATTTGACAAACCCACCAACTGTGACAGGCACTGTCGTTTATTTAATCTAACAACAAACCAATAAAGTGTGTAGGCGCAAAATGTTTTTAAACAGCAGTCGAAGCAATTTCCCTTTACTGTTTGTTACAACACGGCAGAAGCTACGTGTCGCTTTTTTGTTTGAAGGAACAAGATACGACGTCTTTTCCAAACAGCTCCTTTTTAAGTATTTTTATCAAAACGATGTGTTTTCAAAAAGCCTAAAAAATTTAAACAGCGTTTTCAAAAAACTCAGCTTCTAAGACTTTTAATGGAAATAAAGATCGTGCTCCGCTTCCGTTTGGCAATGGAGTAAAGGAAACTGGGACTCAGTCTGGCCTAAATAGTAGACCCTTCCAGCATTTGATGTTCCACGTGAAAATAATAAGAAGTTAAACAAATCATACTGTAAAACTATCAACTTATGACAATATGTTTTCAATATAAAAATACTTTTGCATAATTATGACATTTTGTGTTCTGAGACTTTCATTTTCAAATTTGATTTATCGTTACATTTCTCAATTTTGAATTGCTCGCCATCAGTCAATTTAAAACAACACAAAACTGTCTGATTTATACTATTAGAAACAGTTATAGTACATGGATTGCTTCAGCTTGAATGTGTTCACTAATGACCACTGAGATGAAACTGTTCGAGCATACTCGTGTTTCCATTTCTTGCCTCTCTGGACAGCATCTCATTTGCCTCTCTGGACAGCCATCTTCTTCAGAGTCTAACGAATTCAAACTCAACAATCTGGCTTAACGTCCAGATATTCTCAACTTTGGTTTCTCAAGATTTCAAAGGTGTGGATATACAAAATGGTCATCTTCTTCTCTCTGTGGCATCTATTATTCCTTGTTCGACAGTTCTCAAATCGTTTATGTCTTCTTTGATAATGTTTATTAACTGAAAAATTCCATTTTGTTGATTTTCTAAATGCTAGAAACAAAAGAAAGTGGTAATAAAATATGTTCGAGTAGGGCTACCGGATGATCCAAAAAACTATCCCCGATGGCCCAAAACACTGTCACCGTTTGCATGGCTGTGGCTTGAATTCCACGAAGCTACAAATCTCAGATTGCATACGAAACGATGTCCGAAGGACAAATTTAAAATTTGGAATATCATCCAGTCCTCTGTCATTACGTTTACATGGCCAAAACCAGAAAATAAAATAACCTTCATCCGTGAGCCTTTTATATATTTTATCACAAAACTACAAATCTCAGATTGCATACAAAACGATGTCCGAAGGGCAAATTTAAAATTTGGAATATCATCCAGTCCTCTGCCATTATGTTTAACGTCAGTTTTTCTTAGGTCGAATAGAATGCAAGTATTTTAGATCATTGGATTGAGTTCTATACATGAATTAATGATGATTGATTATGACATTTAGAAGTGTAACAAATTGCATGAGAAAAAATAAACAATTGAAATTAATATGCAAAATTTGCAACACCTCAATAACAGAAAGAAAAAAGACTCCCAGCAAACAAAACGTTACTTAAATCAATATGAAAGGATTTGTAAATATTATAACCCTGATCCTGAACGGGTCATATGGATAATGATAAAGAATCTAAATGTCATATTTTGAGAAGTAAGGATAAACCCCGCTATCTTGGTTTCTCAAGGGGAACGAAAATTCGTTCGAGATAGCGAGTATTCGAGATAACCGTTGGAAGCTCTCGAGGGATAAACAAGGGATCAATGCTGGAAGCTATCAAGGGTTTTTTTCATATTTCAAATCTTTCAGGAGGGTATCCTTCATTTACAGTTGTAATTAATTTACAAGGAACGCTCCGCTAAACTATTTACAATATTGAAGTATAAAAATTGAATATTTAAAAAGCTGCCCTAATTTAAAATTCATACAAATGTTAAAGTGTAAAGTAGAATTTAATCTAATGCAATAAATATTAAAATAAAAATTTCCACCCTAAATATTTTGTTTAGAAATAGTTAGAGAGGATGTCTTTTTAACATCAGCTGGAAGGCATAACTTTTTCCCTCTAAAAGAAAAACATTTCGCCCCTGTGGCGGATATTTTCTTGGGTAACCTTAAATATGTAGTCGTGTTTCAAAGCATACAGGTTTTTTACGAAAATGTTGCTAAACAGGATATGCAAAACAGTTCAAGTTTACCGAGAGTTAAGCGAGTTCGAGATAGCGGGGTCGAACTGTAAATGCATGTGCACTTCTCTTTAATTTTAGGAGTTTCAATAGATGTACAATAATTCAATAGAAAAGTTTATCTCTCTAACCTTTCAACCAGGGAAATATGGCCTTTTGCCAAACAACGTAAAATATCGTATTCTCAAGCAGTATAGATACAGGTAGATCGTTATACAGTAGAACCTCTATATAATGGACCCATGTGGGGAGGTGTCTGTTGTTTGGAGGCGTCCGTTAATGGAGGCTTAACTGCACCGATTTATGTAGAATTCACTTGTCTAGATATGAACCTTGGCTGTTAATAGATATATATGTTAATTGGTAAAAAAAAACAACTGGCGAAAAGGTTAAATTTAGTTGATTTACTTGTCTTACCCCCCTGCAAAATAAAAACTTACTTTATTTTACAATCTAAAAACTTACATATTATTTACCTCTTGATAAAAAATAATTCAGGGCCTACCTTTCTGATTTCAAGCCTCATATTATCATCAATTGTGTATCTTGCATCTGATTTAGTTCCACTACCATGAGCTTGCATTCGAATCTGTGACATCAACTCGTTCAATCTCCCCTGAAAATAAATAATACTGGTGTGTATTTAAATATGGATATATGGTGAGTTGTTCGTGTGTGAATGCAAATTTTACAGCACGATGATCAAAGATAGAGAAAAGATTAAAAATTTAGGGAAGCATGTCTGTAAAGCTTTTCAACTCTGCTGTACCTTTAAATCAAGTATAGTAAGGCCTTGCGATTAAAAAACTTTTTGACTCTTTTCTCAAAATAATAATAGGAAAACAAAAGAAACTATTTTGAAACAATAGGGCTCAATTTGAAAAAACTAGTTTCTTAAATGCGGGGCTTTACTGTACAAGATCTGAGCTATTTAACAGTGCTGCTCTTGCTAGTGCCAACTTGATCTCGATTACAATGGAGTTATGAGTACTATTTATTTAATTAATTATTATTTGCTGTTGTTGTCAGTACTATTATCATCTCATCATTATTGTTGTTAAATAAGTACAAGTAGTACAAATTGCTGTATTGAGGGGGAAGAACCTAATTGGGCTAAAATACGAAAT
Source organism: Phacellophora camtschatica (assembly GCA_036873815.1). Lineage (NCBI taxonomy): Eukaryota > Metazoa > Cnidaria > Scyphozoa > Semaeostomeae > Ulmaridae > Phacellophora > Phacellophora camtschatica. The sequence goes on from JAYJMH010022516.1 coordinate 14,882, forward strand.
AGAAACAAAAAATACCACAAAACAATAAAGTATATTATGAATTAAATAAGTCTAATAAGCAAGAATGCTGAAAATGTTCAACAGGATTTGCCACAATAACCCAGTGACGAAAAATGTAAGCTAAAGACTAGGTTCTTTATGTCCTTAACTACTGTCAGGCTGTCTGCAACAACAACAACCACCTGCCATTTCCATGCCCCAGGCACCACAAGCAGTTTTTCTTAGTGGAAACGTCTCCTCCTGTTACCATAGGCATCGCGTTTCGAGTGCCGTAAGGTTGCCGTAACTGACGGGAAAAATTTGAATGAGTTCAACTTTTCCAGAGGTGAAAACTCGGTTTTAAGCTACGGGGCCAAACGCTAAAAAATGGCTCAAATTTCCGACCGGTACCAAAATGTTCTGAAAAAAGCATTGAAAGGATATTGTTACCGATTTTGGCAAAATATGAACGGCATTCGCCCCAAACTTTCTGAAAATTACTGCAAATTATATTACGGAAGTCTTACGATATCACCGACAGTCAAATGTCAAAAATGAAAATGTTCTGTCAGCAATACAAGGAGCATGGAAAATGGAAGATCGTATATGGAAACTGGTCTTTAATCACGGCAACATATTGCATTGTCATGTTTGAAACCGGAATCTTTTGTTTTAAAATATTCTCCCTGTCCATTGGCCGTTGCTTGAAAAGTGAACTCAATTTATCATTGGACGTTGCCATGTAGCAATTTTGAAATACGAGTAGAAGTAATGCAAAGTTAAAACCAGCAGGAAATGCATTTTCATGATGGGTGAAATTTGCCATATTTTTGAAAATTCCCATAAAGTACATCAATTATAAAACCAATTTGCACTCTTGGAAAAAAACAAGTTAAAAATGGAAATAATATCCGTGACCAAAAATACATTAATAGGTCAGTGAACTTGTGTGTATAACACATTGTTGTTATATCTTGAAGGAAGAAAAATAGAACAGATTAAAAATGAAATATCATCACGGGAAGAAAACAATAAACTATTTAAACAAAATCAAATTAACATTTTGCAGTCAGGGTTAAAGAAACACTGAATATTAAAAATTTTATCAATCTCAAAGCGACTTTTAAATACAAATGAAAACGCAAGCGTATATTGAATGGAAGGGAAATGGGTCACTGGGAATACTTGGGTGGGTGGATTAGAAACACGGAAACCTTTAGTGCTTAAAAGCTTCAAAAACAAGTTCATTCACTTATGAAAAGTAACGAAGAACAAAATAGTTTTCTGAAATCAAAGGAATGTGGAACTAAGATAGAAAATTAAAAAGTTTAAGATGGTTTGAAATTTGAAAAACAAGATAAGATAAAATCCCTATGAGCCTCTCTGGAATAAAACTATCCACCGACGGTGGACCACCGGTGTTTTAAAAAGCAAGGCTTTCTGAAACTAAGGGTCTGTTTAAATGGGTGAGATATCCCGGCTAAGCGGGAAAGCCAAGATATTCCGGGTGCTTGTACTATTTTCATTTCGTGTTTATATGAGAGTTTCATTCGTACAGGGTTGCCAGGACGTTTTTACTTCACCTCGGAAGCTAAGAAAGATATCCCCTTAGCCGGGATAAAATATCCCATGTGAACAGAAACATCCGAAATATTTCACCCAGCCGGGATGAAATTGACAGCACTGCGCATGCGGGACATTTATCTCAAACAAACTCAAAACAATTGATCCCATCTCATCCCAGGCTGAATTAGACCATAATACAAAATGCACGAATTTTCCGAACCACCCTAAAGACTCGCGGGATAAAAACGTCTTAGTTATGTGAGATATCCCTAAATATGCCCATAAAAAATAACGTGATTTTTTGTTGAAATTAAGAATGAGTGGAAAGATAACGTGACGTGATTTTATGCTTGCCAAAGCACATTTAGCTTATCAGTGAATCTCTGACAAGCGGAATACACGCACAAGATTGTACGTATAATTTAAACAATAACAAAAAGGTATGAATTGAGAAAGGCTTTCATTCTTGATAGTTCGGTAGTAAAATTAACAAGTTTTACAAAGATTTGTGAACTGTTTTAAAGAGCTTTTTATTTTATATATTTGAAACCGGTACATTCTCCGGGTCCCCATCAAAATCTGTTAAAAACAAACTATCCGTTAGACGCGTGGGAACAGCTTAGGTACAATATAGAAGCAAAAGCTTTCTTACTCTGAAAAATAGATTCAAGCTGACATGAACAAAAATGGAGTGCAATGATCTATTTTACGTAAAATTCCCAACTATTTTTTTATCGTGATGCTCTTTGCTAGTATCATAGTGATAACCGGAAAATGTTACGAACTTTTTGATGGAATGTAAGCCTGAAGAGATTTACCTACAGGAGGGTCTCTAAGCCCCATTGTTCCACTTTTAGCTCACTGAGAAAGAATGCAAAGTCACGGGGAATATTTCCTTTTATGTCAACAAATGGCCTAAAGTTGTTAAAAGTCCCAACAGTTTTTCTCTCATATCAGCCATAAGCCGTTTCTCAATTCAAGATGACAGAAAATATTCCTTTTTTAGCATCTATTAACCTTCTTCCACCGCTTATAACTCTGCAAGTGTCTAACAGCTTCTGACGGGAAGTGCACTGAATTTAGATCATGAGTTGGAAATTTTCTGTGTAACAAACATATGAATGATGTCGTTGTTTTAACATGTCGCTTTTTTTGGATAAGTAAGAAACAATTCTTCTTAAACACCCAGAAGTTTGGGTGATGACTGCCGCTACCTTTTCATTTACAGTTGATGTTTTTTTACTAGACAAAAACATACCTTCAAGTGCATTGGAGAATTTAATTCTACTTGGATTGACTCAAACTGAATCCTGCAATTCAATGAAAATAAAGTTATTTTCTAATTCATTTCATTCAAACGCAAATAACTATATTTATTTGTCTACTTTTTACAGTTCTACTTTAAAAGTCTCTGATGACAGTATAGTATCGGTCAGTCTAGTTGTTTGTGAACAAACGAAAGCACACCGTGCAGGCAGCAATATGCCAAGCTGGGCTCGCAAAGATAATGTTTTTGAATTCTTTATATAATTATTGTGAACTATCTTGGGGAGGGTGGATGGGAATCTTATTCGACAAAACAACTATCGACGTGTAGGTTTTCAGAGCCTCGTTATTGTACTTATATACTGCTCCTCCTCTATTTGCACGTGCAAACCTACACCCATGCACGCTTTCCTTGCGTTCTAACAATACATTTCACAAACTAAAGACTCTTTTTAATTTTCTCTCTTATGGTGCCAAATAAATTAAGTAAATCATTATGTTTAAAATAAATGCGTAATTTTTGCAATCAATACCCAAAAATTTCCATTTAAAAAGTTCTCGAATCACATTCTTTATTATCATGACACATTTTCTAGGTTTAGTTCTAGTTTAAATCCGTATTAGTTTAGCTCAATAATATATTACATTCTTTATATATATATATAATACAATAATATGATAGTTAAATATTACATTCGTTATATATAACATAATAATAGGATAGTTACAAACCTTAGTTGCTCTTCCTCTGGTTCAATTGCGTAACCAATTCTCTGACTCGTTTGTTGATTAATCATGATCTGATTAAATACAAAATAAACAAGTAAATTAACAATAAATAAATAGTTAAATAATTTTTTTAAAGATCTATTTTAATTTGTATTTTTCGTTGCATGCACAGTAAGCATCCACCAACCAAAAACGCTTTTTGAAAACCAACCAGCCTGATTTATCATTGCAGTAATGCAATAGAAAAGTAATAACAATGCTCCTCTATTATTTGAAATGATTTCTGTCAATTAAATTAACACTTCTAATCAATTTTCAAAAATAATTTGTAATTGCCAAAAATCAGACTGTGGTTTCTTACAAGTCAGTTTCTTACTGTATTTGTTTGTATGTATGTATGTATGTATGTATGTATGTTTATACATGACCTACGTTATGGGGACTTTTGTTTCAATACACACCTACGCTATGGGGACTGTCAACATTGTGGGGACATACACAGTGTCCCCATAACGAATTTCTCTCCGTTTGCAGTATAAGCACCATTTAACCTTTAGCAGCCATTATCATGGTGTCCCCACAACGCCTGTGTATCAACTTGGTGTGTACATTGTGGGGACATGTGTATGCTCATGCTGGTAAAAAAAACTCATGATTTGTGGGGACAGCTGATACACACTTTTCTTCAATTTACTAATTATAATAGAAATCAGGCAGA
>JAYJMH010022527.1:0-19138 GCA_036873815.1 Phacellophora camtschatica
ATATCAGCTTGAAGATCTTGTGCTACCTTGTATTTTTTTAGTAACTCTGAAAAACGGCTTGGTGCAAGCAATGTAAACGATTTGAGCAATGGTCGATGCTTCTTAAAGCGATTCTTCATATATGGTTGAACTCTATCAAGAACAGTGTAAAATGCGTCACGTGTCCATTGAGCCTCGGGCGTATTTGCGGGTTGGTCTTTTGTTTGTTAATGGCTTTTCCAAAATAAACCTCTACACTCTGCAGATATCAACTGAGAGGGCCGGTTACAGCGAAGATGTCTCAAAAAGGCAGGCTGTTGCAACTATTTGTTTTGTCTGAGTTGTTATCATTTTGGCGCCCCCTCTTTGACGCTCACTGGGGAGGGGCATGGCCCCCCCTGCCACCACGCCACTGCGTGTGCGGGCATTAGCCGACGCAACTTCTAGATTTTTATTTGCGTGCACGTGAAAATCTAATTTTTCAGTGCGCGAATACGTGAAACGCTAAAATATTGTGCGTGAATGCATGAATCGTAACCCCTATGGGGGGGGGGGGGAGATTGCAGTTGGAGCAAAGACGTTGCCGCTGCAACAAAGAACAAAAGTTCAGTCAAAAAGTTTAATGAATCACCATTGTTTTTAAATGATCGAGGGATTGAAGTCACAAACATTTCTCTCTGATTTGATGGCTGAAATCTATTAGATACTTGATTTGTATTTGAAAATGTGCTTTTGGAGAAAAATTATTTTCTTATTGCCTCTAAAAGCACATTGTAAATATGCGGTACCTGTACCTTCAAGTTCATAGGCGGAGCCAACGGAGGGGCTTGGGGAGACCAGTGAAACTGCTTTCTAGAAGGGCTAGTCGGGTTATCGAAAATTAAGACTGAAATATCAAGTAAAATTTTGCAAAGGAAACTTAGCAAAGAGAAAAAAAAGAAAACCTCGTTCGAATGTGTCCCGAACTTTGAACTTTGATTTCGAATATGGCGGTTTTTTGAGATGAATGAAGGTCAGAGCTCAGAGGATAAAGGGCAGAAAGGAGACAGGCAGCGATGAAATGGCAGCAGAACCTTAACATAAGACGAATATGAAGTGGATACCATTGGAACACGAAAGTGTATGTTTTAAGTTTGGGATTTAAATTACTAATTTATTTAAATTATTTCCAAACAAAAGCAATCTAACATCTAACATCAGAATAAACAGTGCATAGGCATTATGATATTCTCTAGAAATTTACAGCTGTTACAGATTCGATTAAATAAATGAATTAAAGCTGCACGTGATAGAATATTCTCCTTTCAAATGCCAGAACAAGGTTTAGTTATTCTTCAGTGTCGTCAAATAGACGTCCCTCCGGCTAATTGACAATTGTTGATGTAAGTAATCATTTAGCAACAGCAACAGCAACAGCAAACCAATCACGCATCACGGAATACACTTCATCACCCTCCATATATGCCTATATAGGCTTCCAGGGCCTGGTCCATTGAGTTTCTTTGAACTGTTTGCAGTTATTTCGACCATAAGCACATCTGGCATTGGCAGTTACCATGTGCACAACAAAAACAAACATGAAAGTTCCAAAGATCCTTTGGGAACAAAACATTGAGCTGCGAGACTGGCAGTGGTCAAATATGGCTATTTTCCGGGCCCACACCTCCAGTGGAGAAAAGTAGCTTGAAGTTTTATAAATATTTCGTATCATAAAATGCCCTGTGCTATATTCTGATCTCCATGTTATTTTGATGGGAGAAAAATTTCAAGTTTAATGCTATTTGTTCTATCGGTTTTTCTAGTCAGGGGCGACTCCAAGGGTAGGGGGCAGCACCCCCAATTTTGAGCCACCAACATTCCCTTGTCAAATTAACGATACATTTATTTTTGTTATCTATATTCTATTACAAAACATGTCTCCTATTTTTTTCTACTACAGTAAGAGCCCGCCAATAAGAAACTGACTTATAGGAAACCACCGGCTGATTTTGTGCGAAAATTTACAAATTGTTTTTGAAAATTGCTTGAAAAGAGTAAATTTAAATGATGAATATTATTTCAGATAATAGAGGAGCATTGCTATGACTTTTCTATCACAGTATTGGCAGCATGCATCAGCCAAACTCTGTCGAACTTGACAAAATGTTAAGATACCAGCTTAAGAAAAGGCTGATTTTCAAAAACCAGTTTCTTTTTTTATTTTTAATTGGCCGTTCACAGGCTAGTAAAATGAGATCTGACGACGTCCATTTTCTGTCTGGTCAGGAGTAGAAAACATACATCATATCAGACGTTATTTTACAAAAGAAACAGCATTCAAAACAAAACTTAAGTTGATGTCAGTACACACCTGTCGCCTTTAACTTCCATAATATTACTTAATTTTTTTGGAAACACCCCGTGTTCCAAAGGGTATTGAATAATTTAAAAATTTGATTATTTCTTTTGATGAATGTTGGCATATTTTGTTTGAAGATTTAGAAAAGAGGATTGTATAATTTTTAATTTTTTTGTTTTTTAATAATTATTGGCATTTTTTGTTGTGTGAAGCAACTTGGAGGGAGTTTAAAATTTCCAAGTTAAATGGAAGCTGAATGGAACCTTGCTTATTATATTATCGATGTATTATCATGAATATCTATAAAGACAGCACTCATTGTGTAAATTTTCGAATCAACATTCGCTTGGCACAATTTAGAACGAGGCCGTTCCGACAACCAAAGAAGAAATTTTGTTTTATTTTTAAATGATATCAAGACAATCTCAATTCTGGACTTTAAAATGGGTAAGCTGATATTTTAAAACAAAAAAAAACATTCATTTTTACATAAGAAACTTTGGCTCTGAGCTGTGTAAGTAGGGTTCCTTAATTTTGGAAGCAAGTTATATCGTAAACTAAAGGTTTCTTACAGAGTTTTTCTTTTCATAAAATTGAATTGGGGGGAGGGGGGTCCCTACCATATATACCGGTACGGGATTTGCCATTTTTGGGTTGGTTCTTTCGGACAGAAAATATATTTTAGGGTATCATTTTTGGGAAAATAATAAATTTTTGGGTATCACCATTCAAAATATCTGATCAGATTATTGGATTTTTGTCACAATAATTAGATGATGATCTTATTAGGGTGTGTATTTTATATCTAGGGTCTGTAATTATTATTTTTGGGGTATATATTTTCTATTTCTTATAAATTTTGGAGTATCGCTTTTGAAAATTGATAAATTTTAGGGTGTGACTTCATATGCTAAAATGGCACACCCTTGTTTCCTGCCTATTACCCTCAAGGGAGAGATCAAGATTTTGATGATCAAGAGGTTAATCATAAACAAAAATCATTACAGTATTATTATTTTCCTGATGAACTGAATAATTTAATAAACAATAGTTTCAACCAAACAATTTCATACACTCTTTTTCAAACTCTTTTTTATAACAACATACTTTATGAGAACATCAAGGCTCGAATTGTCAAAACAACAAAAACATATTAAGAACATGCTCAGCCTCAGAGCAAAGATTTCGAAAGAATCGAATATGCATTCACTTTTGAACTTACTTCACAAAATTTTTGCACTTACAATAAATAGCCCAAAAAATTGGTCCGCAAAAGTAAGGACAATTTAAAAACATTTGAGCCTCAAATTCCTTGAGATTTAAAAACATCTAGTCTCAGCAAAATGTATCTGGTTCTTTTGAAAAAGAGTGCATCATTTAAAAACATGAACATGTTTCTTAACTGCGGATTTGCCTCTTATCCTTTCTAGCAGAGTTTCTTAATTTTCTGGAAGAGGCCTATTACAGTTTCTTATAAGCGGTTTCTATAAAGTGAATTCGTGTAACGTAAATGAAAAAATGTATGTTATCTACGGTAGGTACGGTAATAATACCCTTGTTATCAAAAGTTGATACTAAAACAAATTACTATTCATTCAGTTTTAACTAACTTGTTTGGCGTGAAAACATTTCTAACATTGTAGGACCTGCTTGCTTAACAAATACATAATGTAATTTAATTGCAAAAGTAGTTTACAATACAACCAAAAAGACTAAAAGTAAAAGTGCTCAACAAATGAAGAGAAGTGCTCAACAAATTTGTTGAGATGTGTTTTGGTAGGTCCCAGGTCCCTGTCATATGCGAGCGTATCGGCAATCCATTCGGCATCTAATCTCAACACATACTTCCTTGGTAAAACATTGAAGCAGAATCAGTCATACATTGGTATTCATTGTGAGCACACATTGCAATTTTGGTTAATTTGAAACATTACAAAATTTATAGATTATATTCTTTATCATAAATTCTTACAAAACGTCAAGATCGTTGTTTTATTGCTCCAGCCCTTTTATCGATCCAACAAAATTGTTTAAAAAGTGAAACAGAAATGTCAGTTTTCATTTCATCCTACAGTTAGTTGTGATGGTGATACGTCACTTTCTTTATTTCTTCTTTAAATGTACACTTGAAATTTTACAGGGGATTGAGATGAAACCAAGGCTAGGTTACGATTTCTGTCATGACATTAATTTCGATAGCTTCCTTCCATGGAGCCCAGTTCCCCATTCGAAATGACGTCAGGATACCAGACTGATTTGACATTGCAATATTTTTTGTAATCCCACAAATATGGCACAGCACTTAAATTGCTCCGTGAAAAGTACTTTTAGAGCAACTCAGTTCATGCTAGCCTGCATACAGATTCCTTCGCCCTGGGCACTAGGGTTAGGGGCAAGGTAAAAATAGCACATTGACATGTACCGGGTGACGTAATAAATTATCTTCATTTGCAGGGCCGTATCTCGAAATATGCGAGGCTACAAATTTTAAAATGCCCGCTTCATGAAATTCCTTTAAATACAATTTTATATTTTTAGCATGGCAGATTTTGATCTACAGCCCTCTGCAAACCCAGATAGTTTTTTAGTCTCACGCCATGCAGAGTGAATTTTAACCAATAAACGAATTATATTTGCCACTGACTTTCTTATTTTTCAGGATTGACACAAACAGTAGTCGTCTTACTCAGTTTTGCAAGTGTGATGTGTTCGCCATTTTATCTTGAAGACCTTGCCGAATCCAAAAATCAACCAAAGTCAGTTGCACGGATTTGCAAGCAAAAGAGTGACACAGAGTATGAGCTTTGCCGCACCAAATTGGCTGTTAGCAAAAAAGATCAACTGAGCTGTGAAGTATTATACGCTTGGTCCTTTCGAAGATGCTTTTCCGAATTATCTTCTGAAGAAAGAAGGTGCGTACAGGCCACGATGGATGCCTTTTCAAATTGCGTGATGGCTTCTGATTGGCAGGGAGAGAGTTTCGCGTGCTTTAACAAGAAAGAAGCAGATCTTAAACGATGTGCACAGAGTAGGCAGAAAGCGAGGCATAGTACGACAAATGAGGACATGACTGATGACTTTAGATTACACCCAACAGATTCTCGATATACATGCGGTCATTGTGAAACATACTTTGAACTTTGCGATATGGCGTCAACAACCGAAAAACGTTACGAAACTTGTTTAATCAATAAGGAAAAATGTAGAGACGAACTTTGCACGTAAAAGCGTAGTTTTGTATATTATTAATGAATCTTGATAGGGGTGTGACGTTTTTCATCAAAATCAGCTGATTTTTCTATCAGTCCGGGTTTTCAGCATGAGCCCACTACACTACACAAACTAACGCGGGCTGAACCTGGGTTGAGTAAACTTGGGTTAGATTTATTGTAGTGTAAACGCAACCAACTCGAGTTCAACCCGGGTTATCTCAACCCACCTCTCGAGGGGGGTTAAACCCAGGCTAAACCCGGGCTGAACCCAGGTAACTTTTCCCAGGAACCCAAGGAAAATAGTCCTGATCAGCTGGCGAACTTGGAAAAAGATTACTGTATATTAAAATTAACTAATAAAAGCTTTTACATGATAGCCCAACAAATAGTAAAATGTATTTTAGTCTCTCTGGTTTGTATGTTGTAATTTTGAAATTGGAGATTAGCAGTATTATAAAAATATAAATTAAAAAATGGAAATAAAAAATATACTATCTTTTGACTTTCGTGGAATCGTAACAAACATGTGGTAAATCTTCAGTTCTCTGTCGTTTCGTTGGCGATTCTAAATATTTAAATGTGTCCGACAATTTTTCGATTACGTCATCATCAAACTCCATTTTCATATTTAAAAAGTCAAAAGGGCAACTGAGAATCAACTCCTAGTTGCGTCCGTATACAGGGGTGAAGTAATTCTCAATTTTATTTTCAGGTATAATCATTTCTATGGATACAACCGCAGTACTATAGACATTGTTTGAAAATCATACCCCCTGTTTTTGTGTTGCCACCCATGTGCTCAACAAATGGTATCATGCAACAAGCATGACAATAGATAGTATTAACCTCAAAACAAACAGACGCACAGAGCGGAAGTGTGCTGGATCGATTGAAAAATAAAATCAGCTATCAGACGAATCGTTGGCAACTTGGCTGTGGGATGATACTCTGGTGTTAATGGTCCTTTTTATCTTCAGTACTTAAGGGTCCTAGGGGTTTCAGGGGTCTTAAGGTCTCAGGGTCCGGTTTTTACAACATGTCATATATCTGACTAATCGTTGGCAGCTTGGCTGTGGGGATGACCCTCTGGTGTTAATGGTCCTTTTTACCTTCAGTACTGAAGGGTCCTAGTGGTCTCAGGGTCTGCTTTTACAACATCCTCTTTCTTATAGAGATTGTTCTTATGGAAAAGTAGCACTAGAGTTCACTTTCACTATTTTACAGAAAGTGTTCACACTGCTCCGCAAAAAACCGATACTTTTCTAAATAAGAAATAACATTTTAATGCCAGAAAACGAAAACACTGAAGCTCTGTTTTTGCTATGTTTTATCGGTTTTTATTGAATTTATGTACTACCGCGCATGTGCATCTGTTTTCTCTTTCAATAATACGGAATTGAATGTTACCCCCGGAATTTTTCTAAAATAGTTTTTTTTCTTCAGAGATCATTAAGATTTTTCTGATGCTTTGGAAGCTATTAGCTGTGAGAAAATCTACATATGGTTCGGATTGATTTCAAAATGCGTGTGAATTCTAGGGAATTCATCTCTACGGTCCCCCAGGAAAATTTCAATTCATCCAATTTACTTGACTTGTAAAAGCTCACTCGATTCGCTCTCGGAACTGACTGGACGATCGGACGGGACTGAGACTTTAACGAGTCAACCAATTTATGAAAAATAATAGACAACTGAGAACATAAAAAAAAATCTTTGTTGGCAATTTCTTTGATAAAAAACATGACTGTGAACTTTTGGAGACGAGTTAACTGAGAATATATTCATCACAGTTTTTCCCAATGTGTTGCCTTTGATCGGAAGCGAGTGATCTTATTAAAACGATCGAATGTCATTGATTTTACCAAAGTCATTATGCTTTCAATCGTGTCAAAAATGATAAATTGAAAAGTTTTTATTTCTTCAAATGCAGTATCTCACGCGTGGTTGCTTTCAAAGTCAGGGTTAACAAAGGAAAAGGAAAATTTTCTTTTAATGAAATGCCACAAAATGGTCTGCCTATTTGCTGATTAAAACTTATTGTTGTTTGTCATGACTAATGAGATTGGCAAAATCGCATCCTGAGCACATGGAATTTGTTAGCATCTGAAAACTGAAGATTTTTCTTGTTGCAACAATTTAGTTGGACTAGACGCCCTGAACTATTACATCATCAATTCAAGGTATAAAAGGACGAAAGTTGATCATTACAGTCATTACGTTTAACTACAAAACAGAACAGCACGCAATTACTAACGGAATAATTGAACACAGTTCAGGGGTAAAGGAAGAGTTTTATTTTGCACTTCTTCATTGTCATTGTTAGCAAGGATTTTCAATTTCCAACTTTAAAATGGGTAAGTTGATATCTTTTTGACATTTGAGCTCATTTACATATTATCTTTGTAATGTATTTTGTGTTGTTTTGCTTCACTTCGTCTCGACAAACTAGAAATATTTTGCAGACCAATCTTTTTAAATACCTATTGTAAGTTTTGTTTTGTTGTTGTCACTTTTCTACAAGCGGTGAACTTTTATTTAGACTATTGGTTTAGAAGTTCTATCACGAACAAAAAGATAATAATAATGATAATAATAATAACATTCCAATTTTACTTATCCTTCACAGGCATAAGGCGATAAATTGGAGTCCTAATTTAACGTAATACAACAAAAATAATATGTTGTCGCGTGTTTGGGATTTGTATTTTTGTTTGTAAGTATTATTTCCTTGAAATTCTCGAAATGGAATCTTGCGTAACGATTCATATGATCATGTATCAATCCAAAACAAAAACATTATCAGTTCAGTGCGAAGATCGCTGGAAATTTCACTGAAACGATCTGTTCCATTCCAGAGTGACGTTGGAATCAAGGTATGGCAAGTATTGTGATTTTTCACAATTCGACAATGGAAAGTAATGTAAACTTTTCGTTTCCTCAAGCCGTGGGCTGCTGTTGTCTCATTCACATGAACATCCATGACGCGACATGGCGTAACCAAGTCGTAACCACAATGAAACCAAAGGTTAATAGCCATTAGTTGAAGTTCAGGATATTGCAAAACAACCGTCCACCCAAAACTAATTGCCATTCTGGGATGTAATTTTTTCATTATCACAGACTGCCGAACTTTACTCCAGTTATAAGGAAGTTTCTTAAATTTTTTCAAAAATATTGATAAATGTTATAGTTTTTTATAATTGGCTCTTTTCGCCAAAGTGAAGAAACTTAAACTATCTATTTTTTTGTAGGTATATATAAATGATTATCAAAAGCTCTACCTTCTTCAAGGCATTGCTATTATGTTCCTTAAAAATTTCTTAATTGCATATGAAAAAAATTCTGTTTTTAGTGCTATGTATATATTATATACGTATGAAAAAAATCCATTTTTACCATGAATTCTTTTTTCAACAAAAACGTTACGAAAACTTGATGATAAAAAGTTATATACACAATCTTCAGAATTAATCATCTGGCATCATGTCTACTCCGTTAACATCATTAAACATTAAGTAATCTTCACTAAAAATTTCAAAAGTTTCTTAGCAATTTTTCATTCACAAGTAAAAATTTTTAAATTTTCGTGGGTTTCTCTGGTGAGTTTCTCACCAAGTGGTTTCATATAAAAAAAAACGTGTAGTCTTGCGAATTCATGAGTGCGGCCCAGCAGGGTGCTTGTGCGTTAATCCGGGGTACAAGGACAGGTATAATTGCCAACAAGGTTATTTGCCTGGGTAATTAAACATTTATCGAAGGATCGAGAACGGTATCCTCACTTCAACTGTTCGTAATTTCAGTAAATTGTAGGTCTCTTGGTAAGAGATAGAGCTCCTACTTAACATCACAGTTGATTGCAAAGCACATAAATTAATGACTAGAAGACATCATAATCCAAATATGCCGATATTGCTGAGAGGTTATCACAACATTTATCAAAATACAAACAATCAAATCTTGACGGGATCCATAAAGATTATCCCCACGATCCAAAAGAAATAACCAGGGAGAACATTTCAACAGATAGACAGTGAATTTGTCTGGTAATTATGTTTTTGTTGGTCAATTTGCATGCCCAGTTTGAGGTATATGGTTTGAGTCTAGATGGGATTTGTAGGTTTTAAAAATACGAACGAAGTTTGTTGTTACGACCAGATCCTTTTTGTGCAAGTAAGATTTTTACAAGAGAGGTAATTTTGTGGTATTAATTTGAGTCAGTTTGAAATCATTTTAAGAAAAGTATGCGATATATATATATATATATATATGTGGCTTTTTGGGAGTACATTATCATATATGCTATAAAACTAACATAAAAGAAGAGAATTGAACAATTCTATTAATCTATAATATAAAATTTCCCTGTTTTAAGGCCATTAACTTGAACCTGTAAAGGTTTCTTAATTCTGTTGATTGGGTCCTTAGGCCAAGTTCATGAGCCGAATTACTGCCGCAGCGAATTAAATGGAATTAAATGCGGCAGTAGTGCCCAGGGGGGGGGGGGAACTTCTTATATTTCATGACAGGTATGTGCGGAGTTGCTCTGTTCGAAACTACCAAAAAAAATATTTTATTGAATATTTTCCGACATCAAAAAATATTTCATTGAATATTTGAGACTTGAAAAAATATTTGTTTTTGTTGAATACCAAAAAAAATATTTGGCTATTTTTCTTAATTAAACCTAAACAGTCTGCAAAATTAAAGTTAAGTAGTATAGACATGAAAAATTAGTAAAACAAGAGACAACACAATCATTTCCAAAAGAAATACTAAAATTGTGGCAACACCATAAAAAATATCGTGATTTTTTGGCAACCAAAAAAAATACTAACAATGTAGCAAAACCCAAATAAATTATAAAATCATCAAATTTTTACCCTAAAAAATAGTCCGCACATCCCTGTCATAAAAATTGGGAAGTTCCACCCCTGGGTGAAAAGTTTGTTCAAAATTATTTTATAAAACATTTCAAATTTAATTTACATTTATAATTTCGTTTTATTACTTTTGAATTTGGCGGGAATTGTGTGCCTTGAATTTGGCGGGAGATGTGTGCAAAAATGGCGGGAGATGTGTGGAAGGGGCTTTTGCCTAAAGAGTTGAGCCAAAATGGACATTGACCAAAAAAGCAACGATAAATCTTTAAAGGTGGACATTGAAATTATCCGATATCATTTTAGTCAACAGAAGAGATATGCGAGATTTTACTAATCTTTTTGAAATTATTAAGGTGACACATCGAATTTTTTACTTCCTTGAAGCAAGCAGTATTCACATTATCGTGTGAATTTTTGCGTTACTTTGCATATGTAAATAGAATATATTAACCTGTTCAAAACCACGCTATAGCTGATTTCAAAATATGTTGTTTTTATTAGTTTTGTATTGATGTGAGTGACGACAGAAGTAAAAAATAGTTCTTTTTAAAGAAAGGGCTTTCAATTCTTATTCACATGATGATGATGTGGATAATGTTTCAAGGAAGGAAAAAATTCAGTGGATCATCTTTAATAGATTCAAAAGATACATAAAATTGTAAAATCTCCCCTTCCTCCTCTGTTTTACACCAGT
This sequence comes from Phacellophora camtschatica, assembly GCA_036873815.1. Lineage (NCBI taxonomy): Eukaryota > Metazoa > Cnidaria > Scyphozoa > Semaeostomeae > Ulmaridae > Phacellophora > Phacellophora camtschatica. The sequence goes on from JAYJMH010022527.1 coordinate 11,104, forward strand.
TTTATACCCCCCCCTCCCTCTTCGGTTTGGTACGTTTTTTAATTAAAGTGTGAGTAAATACGGTATTGATATTGCGAATGTTTTCTCCAAAAATTTATATATTGACTGCCTAACTTTATTTCCCTTTAAAACAATTGGTAATTGTCTTTTTGAGATAAGATAGAAGTAAGCAATTGTTCATAAATTGCAATTGGAGCAGGCTTTTCTGCTTTTGTAATGGGCACTGTGGCAGTGAAACAGACTGCTTTAAACCGGCCACACTAAATCTAGGGAACCATTAAAGTACAATTTGACAAAACTGTTATCAATCATGCTATAAAATATAACAGAAAAGAAAAAAGCTTTTCAATAATGTATTAAGATTTCGTTTTAAGATTTGTGTGTGGGCTGCAAAATTTATTTTATACCGGCAAGGTGTGAATAGTTTCAGTTGGTGCCATAGACGAATAATTTCTTTTTTGTTTGTGGGCTGCAGAAATGCAAATTTTGTTATTATTGTTGTTAATAGTTTGTGATTTGTCAGTCACCTTTTGATTCAGTTATTCAGCTTTTCCTGTAATATTTGTTAAATTTCAGCGTGGACTTCTTGAGAGACTTGATGCAGGAGAGACAATCATTGGCGATGGAGGATTTGTATTTGCCCTTGAGAAGAGAGGATATGTCAAGGCTGGTCCATGGACACCAGAGGCTTGTATTGAACACCCTGAGGCAGTAAAGCAATTGCATAGAGAGTTTCTTCGTGCTGGATCTGATGTCATGCAAGCATTTACATTTTATGCCAGTGACGATAAATTGAGTAACAGAGGAAACAAAGCATCTGAATCTCATGGGGTGAGTTCAGAGGTCATATTCTTAATTCAAAAGTTACTGGGGTGAGTTCAAGGTCATGTTCTTAGTTCACAAGTTACAACCATGCACACAACTGTAGGAAAATATTTCAAGTTTAGGGGGGCACAACACTTTTTGGGAACTTTTTAAAAACTTTGTGAAGTGCTTTTAGTGTTTTTCAATTTGTTTCTATTTATGCCCTCTAATAATGCAAATCTCGTCTCAAAGAGTAGTTTATGTACTGTACACCTATCATGACTAGTATAGACTTGTTTAAAAGAAATAAAAACAACAACAAAATACCAACAAAACCTTTCTTTACAGGCATTTTATGAACGAAGAACTACAGCATAGTGTTCATAGGAGAAAGATACAATAACTACACAATATTACAGTTTTATTTGTCGTTGTTGACGGAATGAAGAAATTGAATCTGGAAGATAAGTTCAATGTAGATTTAAAAAAATTTTGTCTGCTATATTTAAAACTGAATTTTGCATTGACAGTGTACAACAATTAATGAAGCTGCTTGTAAGATTGCTCGAGAAGTTGCAAGTGAAGGGGATGCTCTAGTTTTAGGAGGTGTGTGCCAAACTCCATCATACCTATCTGGCCTCGGAAAAGAAAAAGTTCAATCAGAATTTAAGAAACAAGCAGATGCATTTGTGGCAGAAAAAGCTGATTTCATACTTGCAGAATATTTTGAGCACATAGAGGAAATGGAATGGGCCATAGAAGTATTGAAAGCAACAGGATTGCCAGTAGTAGCATCAATGTGCATTGGGCCTGAAGGTGACTTGCATGGTGTATCAACTTCAGAGTGTGGCGCAAGGATGGCAAAAGCTGGGGCAGATGTAGTCGGAATCAATTGCCATTTTGACCCAGAGACATGTTTGGCTGCTACTGCTGAAATAAAGAAGGGTATTGAAGCTGCAGGGTTGAAGAGACATTTAATTGTGCAACCATTAGGCTTTAAAACCCCTGATGCTAACTCGCAAGGATTTATTGATCTACCTGAGTTTCCATTTGGTAAATATTCGTTACTGTCTTTTTCTGTTTTGATATGGGAATTGGGAACATTTTTGGAATAATGAGGTGAAGGCTTAGCAAAAGAAAATATGTTATGCCAACAATTCCACCTTTTAAAAACATCTGGGTTAGAATATATATTTTTTTGTTGCATTTTTTGGATCATTCTAAAAGTTTTCTTAGTGTTGTGTTTATCTGTATAAATCTGTATAAATTGATCAACATTAAGAGTTTCTTAATTTTTATGAATTTCTCCCAGCTCTTGAACCTCGAATTTGCACAAGGTGGGACATTCATAAATATGCCAGGGATGCTTATGATCTGGGTGTAAGGTACATTGGTGGATGTTGTGGATTTGAACCATATCACATCAGAGCTATATCAGAAGAGGTAAGCTTTTCTAGAAGGAAAATTTACTGCACAATTTTATTGATTTCTTTAACTAATTGACTTAAAACCAAATTCAATAGTTGAAGAATAAAAATGTTATGTTCTGCATTTCAAATGTCACATGTAAAAATACCAACAATGATCTTGTGTTGTAGAACTATTGCAAACATTAATTGTTTTCATTACTGTATTTCCAGCTTTCGACGGAAAGAGGAAAAGTTCCTGCAGGAACTGAAAAGCATGCTATGTGGGGTAGAGGACTTCTTATGCACGCAAAACCATGGGTCAGAGCAAGGTGAGAGTTAAATTATTTTTATTTTGCACGTCTTCATAAATTGGAAGACAATATTCTTTGAAGCCTTTGTGACACATTAAAGTTAAAGATTGTTCAGCACTTTATGTTTTAATTCAAAGGTTTTTGTGAATTTCTCCGAACTTATGTAAGTTGTTGACCTTGCAGTTGTTTTTAATTAAGTAAATTGTTTGCAGTTTAAAAGTCAAGCAGTTTCTTGGATGATAAGTTCAAATTCAAATTGTTGCTGATCACACTGTTAATGTGCTGATCACACCATTATATAAAAAAAATTATGCTCAACAACGTATGAATTGGAGTTATTCCAAAGTGTTGTCGTTCAGCAGGTTTTGCTTCATAATTTTCCAATCAAGAATTGTTTTAGCAGTTTTTTAATCATGAATTGATGAATGATAATACATATAAATAATAATACACAATATATTATCAAAACAGGGCAAATAAACAGTATTGGGAGAATATCAAACCAGCAAGCGGACGACCAAAGTGTCCATCAATGTCACAGCCAGATGCCTGGGGTGTTACTGCAGGGCACACCCACCTTCATCAAAAGAAGGAAGCCACTGCTACATCTGACTTGGAGGTCCAAAGCAAAGAAATGGCTGGTCATTAACAGCAATGTCAGCAACACGGAAAAGGTTAAGAAGAATCAAATGAAAAGCGAATTATGAAGATCTTTTGTAAAATATTGAATAGCTATTATAAAACTTTGGAGATGCATTAAATTTTTATCTGCACAAGACGCGAAGCCTTCAAGACGTGAAGCTTCCCTCACTTTGGGTATTTTCTGGACAGCTTAATTATTTGCGCTTTTCACCTTTCTTCGCAAATCTAATATCTTGATATCCTCAACCTAGGCGTTCGATCCACTGCGCGACCTTAACAGGTAATGTTGTGCAGCGAGTGGATCGAGTGCCTTAGTTGAGGATAGGAAGGTCTTGCCATTCAAGATATCCCTTCCTTTGCTTCAGTCACTGTCCACTGGTCAAGGACCTTAGAACACCCTGAACGCACACTCTCAGTCCCTATTCCACGGATTCCTGATTCACCACTTTGTCCAGTCACGGCCTAAGAAGAAGACATTGAACATTGCCCATCACGATCAGTTCAACCTTATCCACTACTTTGTTGTACTTTCTGTGTATCAATTTCCAGTACTTTCATGTGTTCAAATTGAAAAAGAAAATCATTTTTGTTGTGTGCAGTATTTCGATATTAATCGTTAATACTGAACTTTTTAAAATTTAATCAAGTTTTTAAAATTTAATCTTACTGAACTTTTTAAAATTTAATCAAATAAAATTGGATGTGACGTCATCAAAGTTGCGGGGAAAGTTATCAGATCACCACCCCTCACTCACGTGCATGGGAGTTTTTGACATTTGACACAGTTATGTTTTTTCCTCTTAAAATTTCTAATTTCCTTTTCCCACACACACTTGAGTCTGCAAGGCTACTTGAAATAGGAAATTGCCTAAATTTCTAGTCTCGATTTTTGATATTCCATTCGAGTTTGACGAGATTGATTTTTTCAAATCGGCGTAAAAGCATATACTAGCTGTAAAGTGCTGCCGTGTCATCAGGCGGTTGGTTGTGGGGGCATGTTACATAAAACCAAACCCCGAGACCATTGAGACCCTTGAGTACTGAATATGAAAAGGACCCTTCATATCAGTGGATTATTACCCTGCTGGACTGTCAGCATCACCATGGGAATGGGCGATAGTCCAGCATGCTGGTTCTGGAAATGTTTATTTTTATATCTATGGTGTCAGGCTATCTGTAAAGCCAGGAATCAAGGAACGGCGAATCACCGGGAAATCTGTAAAATGAGGAATATTTTAGATAAATGTACTGACACCTCCCTTCTATCAAATATAACTGTCGACAATAGATACCTCACAAAAGAGAGTGACGTGCTAAAAGCATTTAACCAACATTTTGTTAATGTTGGACCAAAATTTGCGGAAAAAATCAAAGTGAAACCAATGGATAACCCTCGAACAAATTTAGATTATTCAATTAGTGAAATGAGGTTGAAGATGTTTTGTATGGCTGGAACTTTTAGTGCCCCTGGTACAAACCAGTAATGCCACGCAGAATAACGCAATTAAACTTGCTGATAACAGTCGCAGGGAAAATCTCATAGAAATCTCTCTATAAACTGCTGCGCAGGCTTTGCTAACAACATATTGCTTTGCAGCAATAAAAATTAACATATCACCGAATTTATTGTTTTTTTGCGGTAATTTCTGTTATTTATTTTATTGTCTACTTCGTGTCTTTTACTCAAAGCACAAACACATAAAAGCCTTTGCCCTCCGACTCTCAGAATAGTTTGACACCATTGTGGCTCTCCTTTAGTTTTTTGCTATTTCTTTATCTTTAATTTGTAGGGTTATGTAGTTACTGTTGCTCTTTTTATAGCAGCTAGTCTTAAAACAACAATTCACGCTTCTTGAAGCCCATGATTGGTTCAAAAACGAAATCTGCCCTTGTTAGCCTGAGCTGTATACCAAATTACCATTGGAATACAAAGCAACCATAATTGTTACAGTGAATTTTGAGGAAGCAAAAAAGAATGACAAAAAAGTATTAATTGATCACATGTAATTAGTAAAATTTGTAATCATCAGTTGTTGAAGGCCATTATTAGCAAAGGTTTTCTATATTTTGTATCGTATATTTAAACTACTTTATATAAAAAAAATGAATAAACGATTTTAGATAACGTTAACAATATCTCCTGAAACACTAAATTAATTTTGTTTCATTTAGATATTTTGATTCATTTTGTTTACATAAAATCACATAGATCAAGTCAGATAATCTTTATTGGTAGGCTTCCTTCGAAACTGGTTTGCAATTTGATATATTCCATTAATACACAAGATAACCGTTATATTTGTTTGATAATACAAACTTGAAATTTCAATCAGATCGCATTGAGTATTCCCGAATTCTTCATCTTGTAAAAATGCAGCTTTAGATATTGACTAAATGGAACATAAAGGGTACAGCTGAAATTTTTAATTTTAAGATTTCAAAAAGTTAATAAGTAATAGTTAACAAAAAGAGCAATAATGTTGATTCGAAGAGACATGTTGACGGCTACAATTTGTTGATGTAAAACTAGTTGCCGAAGATTGCTTTCTTGAATATATTTTTGAGTGGTAATGACATTGCTTCTTTTAATTAGTGACAGCTAAATAAAGACCTCTGATAGATGCGTATAATCCAAGTGCTCCAACTGCTGTTCCAATGAACAAAATCACAATTTCTAATACTCTTCTTTTCTTTGATAATTTCTTCCATTTTAGCTTGAGATGAAACGTGCATGGGAATATGAATACGAAAATTGTGCCAAGGAGACTTCCGATGATACCAACCAGGAGGCCAAAATACGGAATGACAATTCCGATACCAAGTGCTATACCTACAATGAATGGTCTGGTCAGTAAAATCCAAACTGAATGATATTTCCCGCCTTTTTTCAAACTGACGTATTTGTTTCCCAGTGTAATCGAATCAAAACAGTTAAAAACGACAAATGCAGTCAACGGAAAATTGAGCACAGCAAAAACACAAACCATCGCATTGGCAAATACGCTAATTGGATAGGAATATTCCACAATGTTTTTCGTCACCAAAGGGTCAGTGGACACTCCGTAAGTTAAAGCTCCAATAATACCAAAAAATATTTTTGCAGGGGTCGAAATACCAAATGACAAGTGAAAGGCCTTGTTGAATTTTTCTGGCGAACGCATGCATGCTTCAACTTGGGGTACTATTGTATGGGGTATTAGCGTGTATGCCCATACTCCAAGAGCTAGAGTAAATCCATTCCATTCAATAATTGGTATACTTTTGAAATTGGCAGTCCATGATTTGCTTTGGACAATAAAAACAATGCTTGTTGCTAAGCCACCGATAGCTATAGAAAGAACAGAAACAAGGCTGAGGTAAGCGAGATGCGACAAGCGTCTTATGAACAATGTTGGGAGGACCAGAGTTGAAAAAATTGCCATTGTTGCTTTAATTGAAAGGCCAAGGTATTTGCTAAGCATGGAATAAAATCCTTTGCCTATCAAAACAACAAGAATTACGTTTGCAGCAAATAAGTAGAAAACCAATGTAAAATTGGCCAGCCTTGCGCCAATGCGCCCAAATGCTGCCTCAGCTACTTCAACGTAATCTAATCTCGTACGCTTGCGTTGTTTACTTCGAGGCGAAATTTCATACATCGAATCAATGAGGAGAAGACCCGTGAAATCAGCCAACAATGAAATTACGATGAAGCTTGGGATGGTGACGTAACCACCGCCAGCAACAGCATTAGGTATTGTGAAAAGAGCGCTTCCCAACAATGCAGGTAATATATTGAACATTGTAAGTGCAAACGAGGCTCCTCGGTCATCTGAAAGTTTTTCAATCAATGAATAAGCAAGTGATCGTGACGTATAAACAGAACGTTTAGTCGTGCTTTGAGCCATACTATGTACCATTTTTTCATACGATTGTCGTAGAGTTGAATAGGATGACATCAAAAGCGAAGGCAAAAACAACGAGGCTTGAAAATCAGTCATAAAAGAAGCTTGATGGATTGTATCAATTTCAGTTTCTTTTCCTCCATCAGATACTTCAACACTACTACTGGGGGAATCATGCCCAAGAGTTGATTGATACTTGCTCATACTCATGGTGTAGGAAAATGACAGCTGTCCGGACCTAACAAGACTTGTCCGTTCATCAACAGAACTGTGACTTATCATAGATTCTGTGTCATCATAGTCGTGCTCTGTGGGCTCGATGTGAAGTACTTGATGTTCTTCGATTGGTGGGAGGAATGGGACAGACTGAGTTTGACCAGTTAGTGAATGTTCCATTTTTTTAATGTCTCTTTCGGATCTGAGGATTAAATGGAGAACATGTTTAAGAATACCACAGATTTAATAAACTACCCTATTAATAAACTATTCGATTAATTTTAATACTAACATTAACAATTTATTATATATATATGACGTCATATCTGGTAATGACGTCATATTTCAAATTTATTAGTGAAAAATGTTTATTTAAAATTTGTCATTATCAAATAGACAACATACATACTCCAATAAAATAATTGTCAAAATATTGCAATTAAGCAGCTACATCTATCGTTTGCAATTAGTGATTTACTAATTAATCGCTAATCGCTAATTAGTTCCTTAATCATCAAGAAACTCTATTAGTTGATTGCAAAGAATTACAAAGGTATTGAAGGTATTCCTAAGAAGCAATGTGCTGTTTTACTGGCAATAGTTATGGTTATAGATATAGTTATTTATTAAAGTTCTCAACTATAGTATATACAACATTCTAGGGACTGTAAAAATGTAGGAATATTTAAAAGTTATAAATTATAAGCTATTCTAAAAAAGTGTGTTTTAAGCAGTGATTTGAAACTGTGTATGTCCTTTGCACTCCTAA
>JAYJMH010022538.1:0-19138 GCA_036873815.1 Phacellophora camtschatica
ATAAATGCACAATGCTCATTGCTCGCCAAAGAGTCCTGTGCATTGAAATATTCAAAACAGTGAAACAGTTAAACCCACCGTTCATGCAGAACGTTTTTAAATTACGGTCATCAAGTTATTCATTAATAAATCCAAATAACTTTATGATTTATAAAACAAAAAAGTTAATTTACTTCCTGTAGTTATATTCGATTTTGATTAGTTAACTTTGTATATACGTATATATATGTATATATTGTTAGCTATAGTAGTTAATTGAATTAAAATAAATTTACAAACAAACAAACATTATTGTTTAATTTGAACTGTGTTTCTCGCTGAGCCAATCTTTTCGATTTTGTTCTTAGCATCCACGGAAAAAAGCAAATGGACTTTAGAATCGAAGAAAATGAAACAGATAATATATTTGTGTAAAATTATCTGGCGCACAAGGGTGGCGCAAGGATGGCCAAAAGATTTGCCCGACCGGTGGCTAAAGTTCCCAACGTAACATAATGCTTTTGAAAATCTGCATAAATTTGTTGTTCAATGGTCTATCTCAGAGCAATTTTTAGAAAATTTGATGAAAGATTTCTCTGATCGAAGGTTAGAATTCTCTCAAGAGGGGATTGTAGCCTTTTTGGCGCTAACCTAAGCTACGTACAAACGACGGCTGGTCACATTTGAATTTCATTATTTATTGGGCTGTTTTGAATAAGGTCATCGTGGACAATATCTTCCAACAGATGGTGATTTATGCAGGCTTATTATGGATGACCTGTTAAAAAATTGATTTTGCAGGGTTGTCTGATGCAAAGAGATTGCTATCATTTATACACTAAAATTCGTTTAACACTGCATTTCCATTCCAGATAGCATATGCAACAGCATCGTGCAACAGCAATGTAGCACGGAAAAATAGATCGAAATGTTTTTTAAACAATTCGTTTACACCACCTCGATTAACAGCCTCGTTTTGGAAATTGCTCAAAATTTATTCGTACGAATTTTAGCGCCTGGATTCAGATTTAGCACCCAAGATTTAGTCTAATTAAGAGTTTTCACTCTCCTAACGCTCGTGATGTTGATTTTATAACAATAAAAAATTAAAAATATTGTTTTGGATTTGACCGTGAATAATGACAATGAATGCGGCGAAATTTCCTAAACGAGGCTGTTAATTGAAGTAGTATATTTGTTCACATTTTGAGATTGGCCAATCGTATAACAGAATTGTTATCACATTGTCATAAAATTGTACAACTATTTTCAAAATGTAAACAAATACGTGAGCACATTTGATTATCAATGAATAATTGTTTTACGTTGGAAAACGCGAGGAAAACGAGACCTTAATTCTCATCCCTTTTTTTATTTTATGGTCATGTTTGCCATAGATAGACATCATCAACTTTTGAAGCAGGCACTACTGCTTTCATAGTCCAACGTTTGTCTTAAAATGCGGAAATATCTTACTTTGTATCAATAGTTGTCTTCTTAATGATGTTAAAAGACCGGTTTTCATGACTGAGATTTCTCGTCAATTTACAATGTTCTGACAAATACTGTTATGTTTAATTGTGTCTTTATTTATGTTTAATTATGTTTAATCGTCAATTGTGTCAATGGCTTTCTGAAAATGTTTGTGCTTTGTGACCTTAGTAAATAGGTTCATGTTTCAAATCGAATAATATTTACCTTGGAACTCATAAATCAATCCAGTTTCTGAAACCGTCTCTATATCCATGCCTATATATCTATATATCCATGCCAGCATGAGTAGAAAGTGATACCCCCCCCCCCCCCCCATCAAATAAAAGTGCCTCGATCTGGTCGGTAAAATCAAGAATTTGGTAGGTATGTTTAGCCTATTAGATATTTAAAGAAACCTGCTCTTATTGCTGTCCTATTCCAAATCCAATCTGTCTCATTGAAGTTTGTGTTATCTTCAAAATTAGTATCTTGCTACATTTCAACTTTGGATTACATTAAGAACATACTTAACAATATCATCAGGTGAATTTGCAGAGAAAATAAGAACGTTCTTTAAAAATAACAGATTTTCATTGGAATGGTGTTTCCCGCGAAAGAAATGGGGGGAAAGCCTCAGGCCCTTAGTTTCGTTACTGCGGAGGAGATCTTTACACGCTAGAGCCTACACGCTATCTTTACACGCTACTTTACACGCTACTTTACACGCTAGAGCCTACAATTATGACTTGTGCAGTAAGTCTAGCAATAGGCCAGCAGTGCAGTTATAATGTATATGTGCACTGTTTTCGTTGGGCGATGACACAAAACAGTCAAATAACCCTTAAAATACCCTGGGTGCCAGAGTCTCTGTATGAAAAATATTTTTCTAACTTTTAATTTTTTTATAAAGGCTCTGGCACATAGGGTACCCTTAAAATAACGTTATAAAATAAAATAACCTTTAAAACGTTATAAAATAACCTTTAAATCGGGAAGTATTACTCCCTGCTTCAAATATGAGCACCTCCGCTGAGCGAAATATTTTATACGAAAATGAACTTTGCGGTCCTTGGAGAATGCGCAGTCCACCAACGAAAAAGCGAACATCGAAAAAGTTGAAACTTTTTCAACCACAAATTTCTTTTCCCATAAATTTTTCGCTCAGTGGAAATTAGGCTTAGCTGTTGTTGTCGAAAAGATAAAAACATCAAAAAGCTTACCTTCTTTGCCTGCGCAAGTCTTAACCCAGAAAAGTTTATCATCACCACAATACAAAGAAGCAGAAACGATTCTAGCGTAACCATCATGTCTTCTTCTGTGTTTTTGACTTGTTATTCATCTTCCAAATGTACTAAGCTTACGTTTTTGTGGAATGGATAAATGCCTGTTTGAGACTTAGTGGCAGTACAGTAACAAATCTGATGATTTGTACGGCCTGGTTTGCCTACCAAGAAAAGCAGATCTTCCTGTCGGCCTAATAAGTTAATGTCTGCTTGTGTTCATTTTCAAACAAATGCGTGCAACGAGTTTTGTAGAAGTATTTTTTCAATTTATAAACAAAGCTTTCAACTGTGATTTAGAATATCCTGTTTGTATGATCCATTTGTACGATATTTTTTATGACATTATAGACAGGCTTTGTGCCCACAGCCATTTAACCCACCTTTCCCTATCCACCTTTTCTTATTGAGGCTTGGACTTGCCTCAGTTTTGTTTTGTTTCGTGAAATGAAGTGAAGTGAAGTGAAGTCTTTGTTTTGTTTCGTTTTCGCTTCGTTTTCGTTTGAAACTTTTTGGTTTCGTTTTCATTGTTCTCGTTTTGGGTAAACGAAACACGAAACGAAAACAATGAAAACGAAACAAACACTTGTGGAAAGTCTAACTGAGGCCGAAATCATGAAAATTTATTGAATTTTTGCGATATTGCATTCTTGTCAATATCTGCCATAAAGCCAGAGATGGTGTGTCAGTGTGTCCATTATCTCGACAAAAACTGCACAAGTAAACTCTGCACTTCTTTAGCTTGCGGGCGAAACAATCGCCAAACATATCTTAAACTGTGGCTTGCTATTGCAAAACATTTGTAGATTTACTAGCTACAGTTTGGCTAATTTTTACAATTTTAAGTGTCGCTGTCCGATGTCGGCCTCATTGCATGTCCGTCCGATAGAGCTCCCACTGTATTTTTTGCTTTTTGGGACATGCAAATCCTAGAATGTTACTCGAGAAACGACTCCAATTATTAACGACCCAACAAAAGCTGTGCTAGTCTAGCTGAAATCATGAAGATGTTTTTTTTTACTTAATCTAGAAGCTTTATCTTAATCTAGGTTTAAAACTTTACATAACCGCGGCCAAAGGCTTAATAAATGTTTTCCCAACTGTGCCGGCGAGAACATCAATGACAAAAAGAGGGCCCAGAGAAGAATTCACAAAGCAAGATCAAGGAAATCCATGCAAAATAAAGCCGACATGTATATACAAATGAGGCTCAGGATATTATTGATTGTAGTTAAAGACCGGGTACTCAATATTGAAATGTTCTGTGACTGAAGAATTAATACACGGGCAAATAAACAATCTTTCTTATTTAAATTTTATCGAATTCTTTTCAAATTTATATTATGCCTTCAACATCTCATTGTTCGAACCTTTTGCTTCACTGAAATTTTATCCTGGATTTATTATCGTTGTTTTCGTCAGTGGTTTAGTGTGTTTGAAAATGTAGGAACATACGAACACGATCACACGCCGGCTTTACTTTGTTTTGAATCTTGTTTTGAACGTATAGTGAAACATTTTGTTTTGAATGCTAATTGCCCGGTAAAGTGCTGTTCCTCCTTGCTATTTTTGGATTTTCGTTTTTGCTTTTCGCAGAGTTTTCTGATTCTCTTTTATCTTTGTTCGGAAAAACGTTTATCCTCCGTTTCGTTCAGAAAACGAACAGACTTGAAGCAGGTCTCTCTTGTGTCAACGTTAATTGAAAAAATTAACCGACTGAGACTTGAGAAGAACAGTCTTCGAGTCTTGACTTGCTCTTTGCGCAGCAAATCAATGCAGTATAATATCCTGACGTCAGTTAGACGTCAGTTAGAAATGGGGGATTTGGCTCCATCGTACTTATTTTTTGACTTGGGGACTGGGCTCCATTATACATAATTTTTGACCAAGGGACTGTACTTAACGTCATTTTTAACTCAGTGGCTCGTTCCATCGTACATCATTAATGACATAGAGACATCAGTTTTTACTCAGGGACTGGGTTCCATCGTCGGTCATTTTTGACGAAGAAACTTTCCACCAACGTACGTATTTAACTCAGGAAATGGACTCCATCGTATTTCATTTTCGGCTCAGGGACTGGACTCCACCGTACGTCATTTTTAACCTCGGGGACTTGGCTCCTCCGTTTCAAATTTTAGATAACGCCTGGACAAAAACCGTAACTATTCTTGCAACTATAACCGCCACAAGTAAAAATGACATCTTTTTTGTAATGTGTCTTACTAAAGATAGATTTCTCGCAAAGACAAATTGTTGTGTACCCTGGGTACTAGACTTTTCAGTATTTTTTTTTCCTGAAAATCTGGTACCCAGGGTAATTGTTGTGTAAACTTACTTAATTCAATTCATTCCCCCTAAATTGTTATATTTTAATGGTTCAACGATATTTCAATTAGATAGTTCAACGTAAGGTGACTTTTTGAATTAACTTGATTCATACACTCTAACCCATGCAAAATAGAAAGGGATTTTCCTGTTAATTGGAAATAAATCCTCGCGTTATTAAATGTGAGTACCTTCTACCTGTATGTTATTTATTTAGTTTTGAGGGAATTGATTGAGAAATTTGTCAACGCTTTTTTGACCTTCTAGGCTGCTTGTAACAAGAAATTACTATAAAAAAAGAAGCAAAAATGGAAACTCTGCATATTTTCTTCAAAACCAATAAGCGGGGGGGGGGGGTTGGAATAAAAATTTATGGAAAACAAATAAGGGGGACGTCTATTCTGGACTAGAGAGTATTTGACAACCCCTTGACAACCCTAACAGGGTATTTCACAACATCTCAGCCTAGATGGGTCCTATTTCAAAAAATATTTTATCATTTCAAAAAATATTGTTTTCTCTTTCATTAAATTGGATCAGAGATTCGTTCACAAATTGCCAGTTAATCACGATTTCGTAGAATTTCATTTTTCGCCAAATTTTTATTTTTTTCCTTGATTTTTACATATTGGATCACTGTAAAACAAAAATATATTTTTAACGCAAACAAAGGTGCGCATTTTGAGTCAAATTTGTGATTTTTAGAGCATCTGTGCTTAAACCCATTCAAGAATCTCACACAAAGTTGTTTACATCTGTTTGAGCAGCTTTTACTTGAAGCAACATGCAAGTGAGTGAGCAATTTAAATATAATTTTATTTTATTTTTTCGCAAATAAATGCGAGAGATTTAAATTTAAATGTACATATTTGCGATTTGACCCGTCGGTTACGGCAAATAAATTATGATTGGATGCTATCGCTTATGCAACAAATAGCATACCTTTATTTATATACGCTTCTAATAAATATATATTTCTTTGTTTGTTCACAAATGTGTCGTGCTTCATTTTACGATTTTTCAATTTAATATTTTTGCAAATCTGTTTGCGTTTGCTTGTCTTCAAAATAGTTGTGATTGCTTAGCAAACATCATATTTTTCTTTGTTTGTTACCATGGAGTTGTAACGACAACAGAGATAAGATATGAGACGAAAAAGCATGTACTGAGGAGGCAACTTTTTACTAATAACGATTTATTTTGTGTTTGGTGGAATTTAAAGAGTGAAAAACTGAGCTGAACTTTTCACAGCATGTAACGGTCGGTACACCTCACTTTTGATTCGTTACCTATAGGTATAAGAGTGAAAAACTGATACACTTATATTTCCCACTTTTCTTGCATCAGAATTTCTTCTGCTAGCTGGGTCAAAAGTGCGACGGTTTGACGTGCTTACGTATCGATACGCTCGCATTTCCGTTTCCGCGTTTAAATGGAATGTGTTTCGGCTGGTTGCAAACCCGGGGGTGCAGTAAGCCCTCTATACATGGGGATAATTTTTAGCAAAACTGCTTTAATGTTGCTTTAAATATTAAAAATTGTCACACAACTGAAAAAAATGAAATACAACATTGATGTTTGGTATACACGAAAATTTGAACAATAAAGATTGGTGGGTTTATAAAATCTCAATGGCACTCTCCTGTCCGACCGTGGGACATCCCTGGAACGTGTACCCCCCCCCCCCCCACCCGGTCGCAAGTGTATACCGTTTTAATGTGTTTACACTGTATCGATACGCTCACGGTTCCTTTTCCCAACTGCAGCTACTCTAATATTCTTCATCGCATAATAGAATTGTTGAAGCTGGTCCAGGTTGGGGGCTTATCGTTCTTAGAACAATGGAGAAGAAAAGTTTAATTAATCAATTGTTTTAAATCACTATTGTACTCGAAATTATTAGAGGGGTGGGGGCTAATTGTAAATGCCGAAAATTTAAACGATATCTAATAGGCAAAATTTCACAATGTTTCAAATTCAATAAAATTAAAAACTCTGATTTGAAGGTTCCCAAAGAATTGCCCCGCAGAGTTTTTGCGAAGCTGCGCAGCAAATGTTTAATTTAAAAAATGGCGGCAAGTACCTCGTGGGGATGATGTGGAAATTTTGCCAAAAAACGTGAACTGACCAGATATTCGCAGGAGAGACAGACAAAAAGAATGCAATCACAAGTAAGAAGACACATTTTTGTATTCCGATAATAATTAAGACAATCAAAAATTATAGCAAAGTGGCTAATTCCTTTGTTGATTTCTCAGAATGGGCCTAGTTTGTATTATATAGTTATTATTAGGAGGAAGAGATACCTGGACGAGGGCCTATCTACATATGCGAGAAGGGTTGTGCGTGTCAGACGTGTTATCCAGGTATTTAAATGTGCAGGCACTCTTACCGCCCTATTGAATAGGCCTAGCAGATTATTGCATATTGTTATTCGGGAAACATTGTCACTAATGATTTTATTTGTTGGCCTCTGCTGACTGATGTCCTGCCGTGCGATTCACGTTTGAGTCCTCATATCATACAAACATTTACAAGATGCTTAAAGTGGGCAGTAGTGCCTCTATATTTTCTCATGTTCAGAGATGGGTCATTTAGTACCTTTTTTTTATTTCATCGTGGATCCTGTTAAGGTTTTGGTAACTGTTTTCCAACCCATTGTGACTGCAATGTTTCCACTTGCAAAAGAACTGTTTTTGTGATGAAAATGAATGCATCGAAAAGAAATGCTTCGGTAAAAGTCAGTACAAACCCGCCGCAGCTAGACTTGTTTTGAGAATTATATTAGTGCACGCACTAAATGTCCTGTCGATGTTTCGCGTGTCTGTTGCGCAAGTGAAAAACGAATAGAATTCAGCTGTCTTGCGTTTTCGGAAAGTGTCTTCGAACTTTTTCTGTATGAACAAACCAGCCTCTTTGTGATTGCACGGCTTCTCGGCGAAGTCCGGAAAGTATTTTGCAAGTTCCCAAATGTCAGATTTATCGCGGAAAATGTCTGTTTTGTTGAACAAAAGAATGATACTGGCTTTTGCGAGAGTTTTTGTTTCACAAATCGTAGCAAAAACGTCCAAACTCTCATTCATGCCAGGAAAATTGCTAATATCAGTGATAAACAATATAGCTTTTACATCGTCGAATAAGTGGATCCATTTTCGTCGCTCGCTCTTCTGCCCGCCGACGTCAATCATGCAAAATTGTGCTTTCTTGTATGTGAAATTTGTGAAAGCGACACCTGTCGTCTGCACGCGAATTCGCAATATATCGTCTGTCGTAGGCAAGAAATCGCCAAACTCGTCTAAATCGTCGATTCTTGAAAGAAAATAATTGACAAAGTTCCCGTGCTGCTCTCCATTGCCGTATTCGTCAATCATATCATAGCCATCGTCGCTTCTGAAGAAATCCATTATCGTTTTGATATTTTCCGTGTCATATTTTATCGACTGCGCGGTTGAGTGCACGAAGTGTAGCAAACGATTTCGTATTTGCGCCAAATCTTCGGTCAAAGCCGACATAGGGACTTTCGTGAACAGTTCATTAGCTGAGGTTATAAACGTGAACATAAACGAATCGCGAAAAATCTCTTTTTCTTTTCTATCGAAACCATCGAGATGCAGAATTCGCATTTGCTTCAGAAAGGTACTTTTCCCCGAGTTCGATGTCCCCAAGCACAATACCTTCATCACCGTTTGCTCTTTCTTTTTTTCAAGAGCCAACTGCTTTTCAATCTTTTTGTTTGTTTTTGTCGACGAAGCAATGAATCCGTTCAGATTTGGCGTACTGCGAAGAGAAGAGCCTGCCCCCATGATATCACTTTAGAACTTGGAACCTTTACACTGTTCACAACATGTCTGCCTAGCAGATTACGAAATGTTCGTCGTTTAAATGTTCCTTTTTTCTTGTTTTTGTTGATTGTGCAATTTTCGTCAATCCTAGTCTAGGGCATAAGAAAAATAGCTTGCATAACATTTTAACATACATTAACACTTTCAAGGGCATTCTACATTTCATCCAACATTTAAAGAATTTTACCCAACGTTTGCGACGAGAAACAGCCAATCAATTCGTAGTATAAAGAAACACGTGACTAAAATAATGTAAAGTGATTGGCTAATTCCCAAATGGAAGCAAATTTAAACTTGGATCAAACGCAAAATAACTTTCTTATAAATTGGCAAGACGTAATGAGAATACACGAAGCAACTTACTAGGATTTTGGGGAGCACTAAAGTGATTCAATGATACTGGTTGATACTGGACTTAAATAATAATAGAAAATACTGGATAATTTAAAATAATGTAACTGAAAATAGTACTGGGTTTATGGAACCCATTGTGCCACACTGACCTTCCACGAAAGCAAGAGAGCTTACTCCAATTGAAATTTATTTAAACAAATCTGTCTCTCGTCAGTTGCTTACTTCTATCTTCTACTTTTATCTCAGAAATGGTGCCCTTAGTTTTTTGACGATTTTCAGTGCAGTTTCTTATAAAGCTGTTGCTATAATAAAACAACATGTAATGTGTGTGAAATTTTCCAGCTTCTGCTCGTTTTGAGATTGGTGCTGACAACATGAACAGGTGTTTCACGTTATCATAGGCATTTTTCGCACTTGAATCTACCTTTTCTAAAAAAAGAGGTCTGCGTGATGAATGATTTCTTTCTTCTTTTGAATGGAATTTTTGAATCCAAAATTAGATCGTGGATGGACAAAAAGTTTTGTCTACGGACATACTGTCTCGAAGTATCCATTAAAAGAGAAGATATTAATAATTAAGTTTCATAGTAACCTGGGACATTTTTTTGTCTTAGTTTCAATTTTGCTCCAAATCCTTTGTAGATTTTAAAACATTTTATTGCCATACTGTATAGTTATGGCTGTAGAATAGACAAACATATGTTTGCATGCACAATGTTTGCAGACTAAACCTTGCATGCACAATCAAAAATTTCGCTCAAAAATGAAATGTCTTAAAAAATAAAAATATATGAGTTTTCAATCGTCATTCAATAACAAATTAAACAATATATAAGTTTTCAATTTTCATTCAATAACAAATTAAACAATATCAGGTGTGAAATTCCATAATGGCAGACTTTCGTAGAAAAAACATTTCTATTTTTCCGTATTTTGATCACCTGAAATATGTAACTAAACCTTTTTGAATGTTAATAAAAATTAATTAGCTATCATATTGTAAAAAGGTACGGTGTCTTATTACGTTACGTGACTTTTTTTTATTATGAAAACAGTTCCAAGGAAAATATAAAAAACATTTCTCATTCGTTTACTTGTTCCAGGCTCTTTTTCTGTTCCATGCCTTTGGCCAAATTTCCCAGCAGATCTCGATCTGGAACACAGGCTCAGAGTTAAGAAAACATTACGGTCGCACATGACCGGACGGAGGAAGATTAAAGAAAACAAAGGAAAACTATGTGCCAAACCAAAACCGACGGAGGAAGATTAAAGAAAACAAAGGAAAACTATGTGCCAAACCAAAACCGACCCAAACTACGCCTGGTTTCAATGGTTTAATGAGGAATGTTTCTAATGATCAAACTATATACACCCGGAGGAAGGCTGATCATTTTTCTGGACTATGCACAGGTTACTATCATTTTGGAAATTACACTATTTATTTCAGCTTATCGAGCCAAAATTCAACAAAGTTTAGAGATGCAGTAAAAAACCGCCAATAAGAAACTGACTTATAAGAATCCACTTATAAGGAAAAGTTAGCTTCAATGGAATATAGTTTTAGAGAATATATAACTTTGATTGTGAAAATCTCTTTGCCCGTCTATGCTGCACTCGTATTGCTATAGCTTTTACAAAAGATTATGCAGACATGCAAAAATCGGTTCTCCGGCTGCGCCCTTTCAAGTAACTAACGGTGCATGGCCTTCAGAAAAGTTTTCTATGGCAAATTATTTTATTAATACGCAAGAAAATAGTAATCGAACTATCAAGTACCTAAAAAAACCCAAACCCTGCTTTTCTCTTCATTGAAAGTATACCGCCTTGCTCTTTGGAAGCTCGCACCTTCTTTATTCACACTAATAATTATTATATCTTTCTGTTTTTTCAGTGGACCACTATAAGTTTGGTTTTGAAAATTATGTTTTACCGACTTTAAAAGGCAGTATTATTTTATTTTTCTAAATTTTCTATTGTCTATGTTTGCCTTGTAACACGCCATATAATTTGTTATTTATTGTCACCATTATAAATTTTTTAAATATTCATTAATTGTGTATAAAACGTTACCATTAATTGTGTATAATTACCATATTTCCATTGACTTCTCAGAGATAAGTAGAGCGGTTCGGAGGTGCATCTTATTATAATTTAACAATAACACAACCAAATCATAATTCAAGTTAGAACTAAATTAGGAAAATTAAGGAAATTGTATATGAATTTATTTTCATAGTAATTAAAAATAATTTGCACCGCAGTCCGAAAAACAACAATTGTACGATAGCTCGTTTTAAGCGTTTGAATTAATCTTTTTAATGAATAAATTCGTAAAGCTGAATACTAATTTGCAAATCATATTTGCTGCGGTTTTTAATTTTTACGAAGTAACATGGCCATAGTTAGAAGTGACATTATAGTCGATACGGTTATATTCATACTCCGGTTATTATCATATCACCACTGTTTTCCAAATTTACCTCTGGTCAAACAAACCCTTATAAATGAACTCCGCTAAAAGTCACACTCCTCTTTTTGTCAAATTTATCTTGAAAATATTTAGTGTGACCATTTAAATATCGTAATTACCTTTTTCTTTGAATTTTACTTGTTGCCTGAGAACGAATTCAGTCAGTAAAAAAAAATAGCAACAAAACTCTCCCGCAGCCGATTAGCCGAGATTTGCATCCGAGTGCCATTTATGGAGATTTACGCTTTCTCTTTGTTTTGAACAATAGCATTGAGACTGAGAAAAGTTGTTTCGATCCGTGCTGTTTACTCAAGCTGAAAATTCTGAAGATAGTCCAAGAAGGTTGAGATCTCAGCTTAGTCTTCTGTATTCGACAAAATGCAGCTTACCGTCAAAGTGTGTTGAGATTTCACTTTGCGTAAACGGGCTCAAATCCCAACCTGGCTTGGAATATCCCTGTAAACATACCATATAATAAGCTCATGAAGTTTACTATGATCTTATTTGTACTTTAATTGATAACACTCACCGTTTTTCTTTCCGCAAATTCGTATGTTATGGCTGTTGAAACGAGAACGTTCGACAGGACAGGAAGCTCTTTAATAATGCATGTTTTACGCAAGCTTCTCCTGCGTGCAAATATTTGTTTCAGAACCTGCGACGAGAAACTGAATTTTACTTTCCGCAACGACACTCTATTTGAATTGTACTGAGAAGCCCTTGAAACCTAGCTGCTTCATCAGCATACATCCTACACGCTAATGCCATACATTTTTATTTGAGAAGGCAATTTATCGATTTACATGGTAACCACAAACAACCCATCATCTCGCTACAAATTACCCACAGCTCTACGTCATGGAACAATGATTCAGATATTGCCAATTCGTTGTTGTCTATATTTCGGACTAACGTAGGCTATTTTATCGGACTAACGTAGGCTATGGTTGTCAAGGTGGAAAACAATGTGACGTCAGAAATACTAATAAAAAGCATGCAAAGTAACCGACGCATTTTTCAAGATGAGTAGCACTAATTGTGGGTGTTCCACAAGGCTCTTGTTTTGTTTTGAAATTTTAAAAACGGCGTTGCAATTTAATTACAGTTTCTGGAGCGTGATGTTATAAATACTTATGTTAAACGGTACTGCAAAGTAAATGAGGAATTTCCTAACATGCGTAACACTAATTTCGTGTGTTCCACAAGGCTCTTGTTTTGCTTTGAAATTTCAAAATGGCTTTGCAATTTAATTACAGTTTCTGGAGCGTGATGTTATAAATACTTATGTTAAACGGTACTGCAAAATAAATGAGGAATTTCCTAACATGCGTAGCACTAATTTCGTGTGTTCCACAAGGCTCTTGTTTTGCCTTGAAATTTCAAAATGGCTTTGCAATTTAATTTCAGTTTCTGGAGCGTGATGTTACAAATACTTATGACGAACTGCACTTCAAAGTATAAATGAGAAATTTTCTAGAATGAACAACACTAATTGTGGGTGTTCTACAAGGCTCTTGGTGTTGTCTTTTTTTGTAATTTCCAAACGACTTTGCAATTTCATTTCAGTTTCTAGAAGGTGACATCTCAAACACTTGATAAACAGTGCAGTAAAGAAAACGAAGCCTTATCCAAAATACTCAACACAAATTATGGGGTTCTACTATGCTTTTGTCTTGCTTTTCAAAACAATTTTTCAATTTCTTTTCAGTTTGCTAAAATTTTGTAATTATTTTATTGATTGTGCTCGACAAGGACCAGCTGATCATTTTCAAAACAATTAAAAAAAATTATAGTAAAAGTATTTCATGAAATTATAACACGCACCTCCATAACTGTGCTGCGCTGCTTTAAGAATGATAAGCAGCCACTATCTTGCACAGTGTTTTGCGTCAAACAAACTTGTCACCAGCGTTACTCGTCATTTTCAACCAAATTTAGGCCAACAATATTTTCCGGTCTTTTTAAGAGTAAGCCGCAGAATAGAAACTGCTGTGTTTTATGGTCTTCAAACGATTCAACTTTGGCATTCCGGGAAAGGTCACACATGGGCTGTTGCTAAACAACGTAAACATTACATTCTCAGAAGCCAAACGCAAGCGAATTTCTAATATTTATATTGGAGGCTTTACCATAAATTGTATTGAATTTATTTGGTTTACTTTAGCTTAGGAGCTTACCTGCAAAAAACCGTTGATGCTAAATATTTGTTCTACTTCTGTTCCCAGTGTCTAGTTTGCTTGAAACTTTCTATTCGTGGAATTTCGTAGCTTTCCTGTTATTGACAGATTTATTGAGTCGCTGTGGTGTTATTTAATGTTTTTATTTAATGTTTTCAACTTTCCCAAAATTACGGTTGATGCCATATTTTTGTCTAAAACACTTCCTTTTTGAGGATATGTGTAAAATTTTAAGGGTGGACATAGCACCTGTAATGCTGTTATTCCATGTCTGTGCACAAAATTTGATTAAATTGCTGAAATATTTGAAAAAAGGACACAGTTTTGGAAACATTTTGAAAAAATACCAAATTTCACGATAAATATAAAAATTTCTTCCAATTAAAGAAAAAGAAAAATAATTTGGCAAGTTAATTACCGCAAGTGACAACTAAAATTAGATAAGATGAAATTGTAATGAATGCTCCGTTATGTTAGTGAAACAACCATCAGCCCATTTTTCCAACTGCGGAAACTACCAGAGTTCAAAATTCAGAATGTCGACTTTTGGTGTATTTGACCATTCCATGATTAACCATGCCTGCAATCACATCTGCAATCACGGAATAGTGATATGGTCATAAAATATTTCTTGAATTTTTTGTAAAATTATTTTTTTTTAATTGAAGAGAATGTGTCCACACAATAAAAACTGTGCTTTGTTGGAGGTTCGAAGCGAATTCATGTGATCAGTTTGTCACAGTCTTCCTGTTCAAAGACAAGAACTGCATGTCATCAACTGGCCAATCAGGCTCGGTAAGTCAGCATTAACATTGCTCTAAGAGTATAATATTATCTTTAATGGCCACTCTCCATTTAAGTAAAAATAAGCAAATTTTACATGCAAATTTGTCAGGGGATTGCAAATTTTATCTGAATTTTTCCTTCCCCTTGATTGTTGAAGACATCAACGGGGGTTCAACTGTATGGATTTTTCTCCTTATAACTTATATAAAATTAAAATTAAATGACTGACATTTTCAAAACAGAATGGTACTAAATCCTTGAATTAGCCCCATATGGGGTATTTGATTTTAAGCCTTTTTGGGCTGGGGTAAATTCGAAGTCGGACTTTTTTATAGAGTAGCTACATAAATATCAATACTGCAGCCTGTGGAATAACTAAACATTGAAAAGAACAACATACGTGTATGTAAACAGAATTCGCCAAATAAAATGTGAAACAGCAGTCTTAATGAAGTACGAAATTTGAGAGAGGGTTTATTTGAGGGTGGGGGGGGGGGGCTAATTTGAGGATCTTCGGTAAGCATTGGCGCTACAAAATTTTGTTTCTCCTGATCCTCAAAGTTTGTAACATGCATTTTAAACAATATATTTGTATTTATAAAGTTATAAAATTGCGTTTAATTAATTCCTTGAATTTATTTCTCCTTACTGTGACATTTCGCCAAATTGCAAATTGTTTTCAAAGAAGCTGACCTTGAGGAGAGACAAGCTTTTTTAGTGCCTATGCATGCTTATCGTATTCTTTTTTCGGAAAATGTCAGTCATTTAATTTGTATTTTTATCGAGCTAATAAGAAGAAATATCTATACTGCCGTTGAATCCCGCTGTTTTGAATATTTGGGGCTTCAAGGGGAATGAAAATTTTTTAGAGCATTTGAGACTCGAGTTTTTGAGATAGCAAAAGCTAAATTAAACCAACACCGCCCAACACTGAAAGCCCAAAGGATATACGAAACAATTCGAGTTAGCCGAAAGTTCGAGTAAGGAGAATATTCAACTGTATGATTTTGAGTATATCCTTGCTCACTTACCTCATATACCCTTAGCTGGATACTTTTGTGTCCAGAGCTTAATGATTGTACTGTACTTTAAAATGCTTTCTGCCTTGTATGTTTGATTCATAAATCAAATATGTGCAATCAATTTAAATCTGCTGCTTGATCAAACCATTCGATGAATGTGAAACTCGAATTCATAACATCAAATTTTGCTGCTGGTCTTATTGCGAATTACATCTGAATAGCACTGAAATCATCTTGGAAGTAGTCTCCGACAGGTGGCCATTCGAGCAAATAAATTTTAATTAATGCACATACGTTATTTTATGCATTATGTAAGAGATACAGGTTAGGATCTTTTGGGAAGGAGGTGTACTTTATTCTGACAATGACCAAATGCCACCCAAATTACCCAAAAAGTTATTTGCTCAGATTTCTTTTCTTAAATTTTGTTTTTTTGTGCCTTGACTTTTTATATGTTTGGCATGTTTTCGGTCTGTTTTTGACTTTACCTTATTTTTGCCTTGATATTATTTTTGGCTTGACTTCGGCTTCTTTTTGCCTTGACCTTGGCCTATTTCCTATTTTGGTTTAATTTTGGCCTGTTTTTGGCTTAATTTTGGTTTAATTTTGGACTGTTTTTGGCTTAATCTTGGCTTGACTATGGCTCGACTTTGGTTGGTAGTGGTTGACTTTGGCTTGATTCTGTTTCGAATTTAACTTGATTTTGGATTAATTTTAGCCTGTTTTGAGCTTGATTTTGGCTTAATCGTCGTTGACTTTGGCTTTTTTTGGCTTGACGTTGGCTTGATTTTGGATCTACAATAGCCTCTTTTTGGGTTGGTTTTGGCTTGACTATGGCTTGATTTTGGTTTGATTCTGGCTTGACTTTGGCTTGATTTAGGAATAATTTTAGCCTGTTTTGGGCTTGATTTTGGCTTAATTGTCGTTGAATTTGGCTTTTTTTGGCTTGACGTTGGCTTAATTTTGAGTCTACTATGGCCTCTTTTTAGTTTGGTTTTGGCTTGACTATGTCTTGACTTTGGCTTTATTCTGGCTTGTTTTTTTGCGTGTTCTTGTATTTATTTTGGCATAATTTTGGCTTGATTCTGAAAAACGTTCATTTTCGAAGATCTTGTTTTCATAAAAAGTAAGGCTACTATAACCTTACTATAACCATAGCATGTAAACCTGAAAGAAATTGTTTTCATCAAAACAGCGAAACTTTCAAATCCGAAAGGTCTCGTTTTCATCAAATAGAAAGGCTAAAACCTTGCCATTTCAGCCGAAAAGTTTATAATTTCCAAAGGCCTTGTTTTCATCCAAAAAGCAAGGCTATAACCTCACCATCTAAAATGTTTTGTTTTCATCCAAAAGGCAAGGATATAACCATTTAACCATAAAACTTCTAACTTTAAAATATCTTGTTATATCAAAAAGCAAGGCTATAACCTTTATATTTATGTGAAAAATAACATTAATATTTTAGCCTAAGAATATCCAATTGTAAAAGGCTCCGTTTTCATTAAACAGTAAGGCTACAACCTTATCTTTTTATAACACTGCTATTTTTGCCAGAAAACTTCCAATTAAAAATAACTGATTTTCAGCCAAAAGTAAGGCTATAACCTTACCATTTACGCAAAAATATCCAATAAAAAGATGCATGATTTTCAGCCCAAAGCCAGTCTATAACCTTACCATTTTAGCCAGAATGCTTCCAATTTAAAAATGCTTGTTTTCAGCCAAAAGTAAGGTTCTAACCTTACCCGTTTACTCAAAAATTTTATATTCAAACCTGCTTCCTTTTCAGCTAAAAGTAAAGCTATAACCTAGCCATTTAGGCCAAAATATTACAATATAAATATGCCTAATTTTTAGCCAAACGTAAGGCTATAACTTTGCTATTTTAGCCAAAAAACA
The DNA here is from genome assembly GCA_036873815.1 of Phacellophora camtschatica. Classification (NCBI taxonomy): domain Eukaryota; kingdom Metazoa; phylum Cnidaria; class Scyphozoa; order Semaeostomeae; family Ulmaridae; genus Phacellophora; species Phacellophora camtschatica. Next base: position 17,611 of record JAYJMH010022538.1, read on the forward strand.
TTCAATTCAAAATTGCCTCATTTTCAGCTAAATGTAAGGCTATAACCTTACCATTTAGGCCAAAAACTTCTAACCTGGAAAGGCCTGGTTTCCAGCCAAAAACAACGCTAGAACTTTACCATTAGAGGCGGAAAATTTCCAATTTGAAAATGCCTGGTTTTCAGACTAAAAGAGGGCTATAACCTTACCATTTAGGCCAAAAAACTACCAATTTAAAAATGCCTGGTTTTAAGGCAAAGGTAAGGCTATAACTTTACCATTTTAGCCAGAAAGCTTCCAATATAAAAATGCTTGATTTTCAGCCAAAAGTAAGGTTATAACCTTACCAGTTTACCCAAAAACGTTCTATTCAAAACTGCTTCATTTTCAGCTAAAAGTAAAGCTATAACTTGCCATTTAGGCCTAAAAACTTACAATATAAATATGCCTGATTTTCAGCCGAAAGTAAGGGTATAACCTTGCCATTTAGGCCAATAAACTTCCAATTAAAAAATGCCTGGTTTTCAACTAAAAGTAAGGTTATAACTTCACCATTTTACTCAAAAACATTCAATTAAAAATTGCTTTATTTTCAGCCAAAAGTAAGGCTATAAACTTGCCATTTAGGCCAAAAAACTTCCAATATAAATGTGCCTGATTTTCATCCAAACGTAAGGCTATAACTCTACCATTTTAACCAGAAATCTTCCTATCTAAAATTGCCTTGTTTTCAGGCAAAAGTAAGGCTATAACTTTACCATTTTAGCCATAAATTTTCCAATTTAAAAATGCTTGGTTTTCAAACAAAAGTAAGGTTTAAACCTTACCATTTTAACCAAAATAAACTTTCTATTCAAAACTGCTTCATTTTCAGCTAAAAGTAAAGCTATAACCTTGCCATTTAGGCCTAAAAATTTACAATATAAATATGCCTGATTTTCAGCCGAAAGTATGGGTATAAACTTGCCATTTTGGCAAATAAACTTCCAATTAAAAAATGCCCGTTTTCACCCAGAAGTAAGGCTATAACCTTACCATTTTACCCCAAAAACGTTTTTATTCAAAATTGCTTCATTTTCATCCAAAAGTAGAGCTAGAACCTTGCCATTTAGGCCAAAAACGTCCAATTTTAATATACCTAGTCTTAAAGAAAAGGTAAGGCTATAACCTTACCATTTAGGCCAAAACGTCTAACCTTGAAATGCATCTATTTGTCCTAAATGTAAGGCTATAACGTTACCATTAGTGCCAAAAAACTTCCAATTTGAAGATGCCTCATTTTCTGCTAAAAGTAAGGCTATAACCTATATAATTTTCGCCAGGAAATTTCCAATTTAAAAATGCCTTGTTTTCAGCAAAAAGTAAGGCTATGACCTTACCATTTAGGCCAAAAAACGTCCAATTTTAATATATCTAGTCTTCAGGCAAATGTAAGGTTGTAACCTTACCATTTAGGCTAAAACATCTAACCTCGAAATGCATCTATTTGACCTAAAAGTAAGGCTATAACCTTTATAATTTTCGCCAGGAAACTTCCAATTTGAAGATG
>JAYJMH010022549.1:0-44474 GCA_036873815.1 Phacellophora camtschatica
TTTCATTTAGCTTGAAAATGATGTTAAGATGACATCGAAACGTCGCTCATTATTATCGCTAATATTTATAATTAAATTTTTTGGGAAAGTTTGAAATATAAATATATACCAAATTACTAATTATAATTAAATTTTATTTATCATATTTAGTGGTCTCCAATCGTCGTTCAAGAAGACAAAGTTTAACTTTTCAAATCCTCCTCTTAATAAATCATACGTTTACACGTGTTTCAGAAAAGCTTTCATTTCAACAAAGTCTAATTCTACGCTCTTTCGATATTCAAAATAACAATAGTTAAATAGAAGGTAATGAATCTATTACAAACAAACATAGATTTGTGATGTCGTTTTTTGTACAAAGGTGTTTTTGTCAGAAACGATTACCTGAATCATCCACAATTTCAAGGCCACCATCTTTTGCATTTTTCTTTGGTTTTAATGCCTACGAAACAACATTATAAAACTTTATCTTCATTTGTAATAATTCATTCATCTACTTCTGAGTTAAAAACATCATCCAAACTGAACAATTTATACGTCACAATGACGAACACAATCTTAGGCTATGAAACACAAACGCATATGGCGTTGGACTCTACTGGTGAAGGACCAAGCCCGAAATATTATTTATATTCTATATAAGCTAGAAATTATATTCATAGGCTAAATGTTGATATATTTAAATTTAGATTTTCTTGAATATGACAAACCTCTACGATGATGAAGAAAGCATTTTTTGTTACATGAGGAAGAATCATTCCAAAAACTAAATTAACAATTTGTCTCATCATGTGCGATGCTTGTGCCAAAAAACTCAGTAAGATCTCCGTTAAAACTTCAGACCAGTGAGGCTCTGCATATAAAAACACGGTATAAATTAAGCCAAGAACAAAATTCGTAGTAATGCCAATAAAATGATTTTGTTATAGAATTGAAAAGGAAAGTTTCATGAGATAAGAAATATAACATAAGATATAGAAATGTTAAAATATGTTCTATTATATTGTTACCTTCCTCTGTCTTTTTCTTCTTTTTCTTTTCTTTCAACTTCTTGTAACATTCCTTTAATTCCTATACACAAAATATTAAATCCGTTCACAATCATTCAAAACATTTGGCTCAAAGAAATTCAAAGTATTATAATATATATATATAATATATACAGGGTCTTTCACAAAATTGTTTCACGTTTATTTAAAAATAACACAAAGTTAACACAATGTCTAAATTCATAACTTAATGTGTGCTGCAATCGCCACGAAAATCCGGCAAAAAGAGTCATTCATCGAATTCAACAGTTTGTTATATTCATTATGTTATATGGAAACAAAAAGTTTGAAATTCTGTAAGGGATTTGACCGTGAATAATGTCCTAGGGTGTAAAGTTTCACCCCTAACAATTTTTGCGGTCAAATCCTTTATGATTTTTCAAACTATATATCGTCACAAAATCAGCAATATGAACCCCATGATTATGAAAATTTGTATCTAGATTTAAATCTGCGGTCAGAAATGTCATTTGAAGAAATTTAAAGAAATTTGGAAAATTTTCAATACGAGGTCGCTTAGTTGAAAAGGTGTATTGTTACAGCACAAACAATATTGATCATTTGTGCCCATTTTTAAACATTTAAGAAAAAGATGTTAAAGCCATTTTTGAAAAAAGATAAAACTCTTTCTCAAAAAGTAGCTTTAACGAGAGCAAGACTCCTTTTTAAGCTTCACATGACGACCGGTCTTTATGGACGAAGACATTATAATATTTTATCGGGGATAAATTTTATACTCGTTTTTCCAACAAGGTAAACTGGTCGAGCAACGAAAAATTTATCATGATGGAATGGGATACAGAGCATTAATCGACAACAGCCCATTACATCATGTAAAGCACAAAGAAGTTACCAAAAGTGAGACAAATGAGTGCATTGGGAGCTGCCATGGAAAGGTCTCAGGCAAGAACACATCTCAAGGGAGGAGTGATTCGGATAGTTTTGCAACTTCCTCGACTGCCAGCAAAGAACGGAAGAAAGGGAAATCTGGAAAAAGTGTGACTTTGTCTGATGGAAGTAGCTGGGACGAGACAACAAGCAAAACAACAAGCAAATGTTCTGAGGAAGACAAGAATCGTCATTTATCCTTTCTCGAAAGCATTGTAAACAATAACAATAACAACACACCGCCTGGAAGCAAAAAGGGAACACGGGAAAAGTCTTCTTCGAAGAAGAAGAAAACATTTCCATTCCCGTGCTCTGGAAAATCTTCACAACGCAACGAGAACAACAATTTTTATCCGGATATTAAGATCATTGACATTTCTGATAGCATGTTACGAAAAAGCGAGAAGCTGGCACCGAAAGATTTAAAAGAAGTCGTTATTCCGTGTACTGTAGATAAAAATAGTGATACATTTCGTAATTCCGGGCAGCCGTATGATCATCATAAGACGGAAATAAAACCGAAGCGAACTAAAATTCATCGAAGCAGAAGTTTCTCGGAGCCATCCAAACATAAATCGCGGGAGAAGCCAAGCACAAAAGAATCGGAAAAAAGGAACGATTTTCCACTTCGTCGAGTCATTGGTACTGAAGAACTTCGGTCTAGAAATAGGGAAGATTTAACATCGACAAACAAGAAAAAGATTAAAAAGGAATCACGGAAAAGCACGGCCGAAGAGGGCAAGGGAGTCCATAAAAACACAAGCAAAACTGTTTCCAGGACAAAGGGTTTGTTGAAATCAAATGGACTGTGTGAATCGGAAGAAAAGTCACATGAAATTATTGGTGTTTCTAGCTCTCTCAACGCATCTAATAATACCACTGAACGAACAAGTGTTGGAGAAAATAATGAAGAAGCAGTTATGCTCACTAAATCCAAAAATCTTGAACAGAAAAATGTTACTGCTGACGAAATTTCAAATTTAACACCTGAAGATGTTCACCGCACTTTTATCTGCCTTACTGGAAAACGGGAAAATGGCTTGGAAGACTTCTCGCCAGATACAACAAACTCGGAAATGAGCGATTCAGTAGAAAGGCATGTAATTGATGCAAGCATATTCGATTACATTGGCAGCGAAAGTGAAGATTGCAGATATAGGTGTGAAGACGATATTGGAATTAACCAATTAAACCTTGATTTGGAACAAAGCAGTTTTTTAGGGTGGAAAGTGTAATGGGAATATTGTAAATAATAAGTCGAAGAAATGAAACAGTAGGGGGGAGGAACTACAAAAGGAGAATATCCCAAAATCTTACAAGAGAGGGGAGAAATCTGACAATTTTGCAAGGGAGAAAAAGATTGAAGGGAGATATTTGAATGTCAATTGATGATTGTTTCTAGATAAAATGTCTCCAAACGAGGTTTAAAATCAGAAAAAGAGCTTGAGAAAAGGTTGAAGGTAGAAAAGAAGTCTCGAGGGAGAAGGGAGGAATTAATGGAGAGGGAGATTTGAACCCTTTTCCACCCGCTTTATGTTTATAATTAGGTAAAAATGACTTTATATTTATTATATGAGCCGTTTAATATTGCACCAATAGAAGAAAGTAGTCGTGGAATAGTTTTATTTAAAATTATGTCGGAAGCGATAAGTTATTTATCGAGTTAATAATTATTTATTATAGAAGCTGTGACACTCTTATTTGAGTTTAGCTTTCTTCGAAAAACGGAAAGATAATGTCAAATGTTTTTATTTGTTGCTAAATCTCGCTAAATCTTTTGAGTTAATCAAAAGAGGAATTTGGCTTGTTACAGAGGGGTGGTGTGGTGGGACAACCAAGGGAGAAGGAAGAATCTTCTATATTCAAGGGGAAGGGACAACTTTGAAAACAGAAGGAGGGAGAATAGAAATGTGAATCATAAAATCCCAAGAGGGGTGCGTGTCCGAGGAAATCTCGAGTTGACCCAAAAATATAATAAAACAAAAACGCAAACCCAAAAATATAACAGTATGGTGCGTTTTATGATGCAATTTTGCTGTCTGTAACATATTTTTAATAACATTTCTATTCTATTTCTTAATATTTTACCCAAAATTATAAGATTTTTGAATTTTTAAAGTCAAAATTATAGTTTTTGATGAAACATTTTTCAGATATGTCATCGAATATAAACCCGAAATTATAGGACACGCCCCTACCCAAGTCAAATGGAAATTTTTGAATATCTTACTTACTTTGAACTCGATCATTCTCATAACGAAACAGATACATGTTTTTTATAAGAAACTTTTCATAAGAAACTCGTTGGTGAAACCCTTAAGGAACTTTTTATAGGAAACTCACTGGTAAAACTCACAAAAAATATATTTAAGAATCTTTTACTAGTGAATGAAAAATTGCTAAGAAACTTCTGAATTTTTAGTAAAGATTACATAATGCTTAAGGATTTTGATGGAATGGACATTAAGTTAGGTGATTGATTCAGTGAAGACTTTTTATCCTGTACAATATATACCCAGTTTTGTAATGTTTTTGTTGAAAAACGAATGCATAGTAAAAAATATAATTTTCTATACTCAATTAAGAAACTTTTACTAGTGAAAATTGGTCAAAAATGGTCAAAAATTAAGAAACTTTCACCCGTGGAGTCTTAGCTAGGTTTCTTATAAAATAACGTGTAATCCCAAAGAGAACAGAGAAATCGTAAAATATAAAATAGTGCGGATCCCTGTTACAGTTTCAACAGCAAGCCGATCAGGCTCAGTAAAAGTCCATTGTGTCACAAATTGTATGTACGAGGTTTCATACGAGCTTGCAAAATATCTCATTTTTTTATTCACCCAGTGCTTAAAACAATTCAAGGAAAACCCCAATAGTTTTGTTACGTTTAAACGCTCAAGAAGCGAGAAACCCAGAGTCATAATATTTAAAGTGGTTCTTGCAGAATGTAGCTAATTAATAACATATGCACAATGTAACTTACTACAAAAATGCAGTGGCAATGATTCTAGAAAATACGGCAAAAAATATTTGTGTGCTTTGCTATAATCATAAAAATTCCAACGTTACTTACAATATAATGTTTTATAAACTATAAATTATTTAAATACAATACCAAAACAAATTACAATTTAATCAAATACCAAGAAAACGTTGGGGACACTAAGAAAAGATCCATTTGGGACCATTTGCTAATGGGAGTTTCGTGGTGATTTGGTTGCTGAGGGAAATTTATAGATTGTTCCATTTTGAGAGATGAGGCAGTATATAATCAAAAGGAATCTAATAAAGGATGGCAAGTGCAGGAAATTATAATCGGGGATTGCCAGATATCTACTTCAATAATGCATCTTATCTTTGGATTTTTAATGTTGCGATGGAATAAAAAATTTCAAACATCGTAACTTCGATTTTTAGTTATATGTGATTTAAATAGGGGATATTATTTTCCACATTTAAATTAAACTTCTTCAAAACATATTGAATGCAGTTATGAATAAGTCTGCCTTGACTTATCATAAAAACAAAGATGGCCACGTTACATGAAAGGCCATTGCATTTCAAGAAAAAAATGCAAAAGAGAAAGCAGATAAAACAGCAGAGAAACAAATAAATTATGGATTCCCTGCAGTGAGCACTGACAAACTTTTATTGGCTGTTCCTTTTCGCAGCAAGGTAACCCCAACTTAACCTTTCTTTCTCTGGTAACTTTATTCCTGGTAAATTTTTAAGGAGGAAGTTGCTCATTTCCTGAGGAGACTGGGAACAGTGGGATTATTTAAACTTTTACCATAAAAATGCATAGGTGATGAGAAACCAAAAAATAGAAAACACAAAATAGAACAAACATGGGTGGTAGGACACAATAAAAATACATGGGTGATGAGAAACAAAAATAAAAAACTAGAACACACAAGGATTCCTAAAGCCTGTGCTCAGTTGTGAGGATTGCATGTACACTGTATTTGAGTCTGGTTATGGAGATACACTGATGGATATTCAGTTTTTGCTCAAATAAATCTATTAACAATAATAAATGACAATCAAAACAAAGTAAAGTTACATATAACAGAATTTTAACATTAATGAAAGATATTCTTTCAAAGAAAATTGGTACTAGAATTCCATTAAAAATAGGCAATTCACAACACTAGAAAAATTTGTGTTACATTTTGTTGTGAAGAGATGGCATGACAAACTGTTTATTAGTTTCTTATAAATAAAAATTGTGTATTATTATTATGTATTAATGCAGACCTGTCAACTCTCCTGGTGCCGTCGGGAGACTCCCAGTATGAAGCTTTCCCTCCCTGTCTCCCGGTATGTGATATATTTCTCCCAGTATGTGATCACCAGTCAGCAATTGTTAGGATGCATCAAAACAACCTTTCACAAAACCTTGTCGTGAAACCAACAAGTGGCAACCAGATAATGACCTGTCTACAGAAGTCCAGGAATGCAACAAAAGTATACAATGACAAGCACATATAATTAAATAAAGTTTTATGTTTTGATGTCATCAGCTATGCTTAAATAGTGATTCTTATTGACCTTTTACCAGACATTTTGTATTTTTTCGGTTTTTGCTAAAATTTTAGGTTTTTTGTTGTTCAAATTTCAGGTTGACAGGTCTGATTAATGTGTCCTAAATGGTTGTGTGTTACACCTGGTAGATAATCCACAAATCAAAATTCTCCAGCGCTCAGCTTTCCCCATCTTTTAATAAAAGTCAGAATTTTCTAACTCAACAATTAACTGAAAGTTTTTTATGTTAATTCTGTGTCCTCCACCTCCACCTATATTAAGCATTATCCTCAAAAGATCACCTTGTTTTGAAAGCATTACTATTTCCTTATTAACAATCTCAATCCTTCGAAATTCTGACGAGTGAGGTGCGATTCCAAATGTATCTCGGCACTCTGAAATCTCTTTCTCCCCTCTCATCAATTTCAACCAAACTTCTCCTTTTTTGTTTCCAAACCCCTGATCATTCCAGGTCAATGACATTGTTATCTTTTTTATTTTACTGTTTAATATGGGGCCATCGAACCAATGTTGGGGGCACCAGTGGCCTGATGAAGGCCCATATCCTTGAAAATGTTTAGCTCTTATTCTTTTGAATTTGGGAAGTATGCAATTTAATCTTTTGCAGACCATTGAGAATTGAATGATATCAGCAGTTTCTAAAAAGCTCACAATGTGAAGCAAAACAACTTCTGGCATCAGTAGGCCCAGGTCCAGCTGCGAAAAATAATTCTGACCCTGGTCTGCATCTTCTTGTGGTTGTGACGTCTTGTCTTCGCTGGCACTGGCAGCACCATCATCTTTTCCTTTTGTTTTTCTTTTGCGAAGCTTCGAAAAAAGAGATCTGCGATCCATATTTTGAGTAAAGTTGCCTTTTGGAGAAGTCTGCAGCACTTTGCAGCAGATTCAGTAAAATACTGTAAATGTCATGCTTCAAATGGAGCATGACAGCACAATATATGGAAAAATATGAGATTTTCGAGGAAATAGAACAAATAAAATACTAGAAAAAGTCAAAATGGAAAAAACTAGTCAAAGAAAAATTACAACAATACGTAAAAGCAACTCGAAAAATAATATACAAAAATATGCTACTTTATAACAAGGATTTACATAGGGAATGTATTATGGGTATCCAACGTTTTGAACGTAATGCTTGCACAAATTGCATGTGCAGTGGAATGATTGAATATTTTTTATTTGAAAATACTTAATGTTTGTGAGTTTCTTACATTTCCTGGTATTGAGTTCCAAATTTTTCTACATCTGTATGATATAGTGTTAAATCCATACATTTTCGATTTTGGTTCTCTGGTTTTAAATTGGGGTTGCCTTAGCTGATAGGGGATATCATTAATGGCAAATATATCAGTCATAAATGCTGGATTTATTCCATTTAATGTTTTATATATCTCAATTGAGAGAGTTTTGAGATTTTTGTGATGGATTGTAACTGTGTAGTCTCAACAACAGTAAGGAGAGCAATAACAATGATTGACAGCATCATTATTCTTTCATAGGTGACGTAATTAAAATGATGGATTCTTTTACAAATCAAACTACTACACAAAGTTCTTATTGTGCAAAATTCTCTGGTAGGACTCAAAGAAATCATCCAGTTGCATACGATCATGGTTACCATGGCCAAAACTGGAAAATAAAATAACCTTCATCCACGAGCGTTCAAGTCAATTAAGAAACAAACATTCATTTCCAGTCTATATTTTGACATTAAAACAACCAATGCAAGAGAGCTTGCTTCTATATGGACATGGGGAGTTTGATCAGTGAATCATTCCCATTTAAACTAAGCTGGTTTATATCATTGTAATTTATCCATTGCTAAATATCATCAAGGATCAAATAAAAACAGTAAAAACTTTCAATTGCGCTTGTGACATATGAAAAAACATATATCCACAATATTGGTTAATATGACACATTCAGTATTATATCTATTCTTTACGCTTATTAGGCATGCTGTTTTATATTGTTACATATTATTGTACATCCTAGTTGGTGTAAATTAGCAACAGTATTTTTTCATTTTTCATTTAAAATTTCTATGGAGAGTAGCCTTTCAATAAAATATTGATTTTCAAGGGGTTCTCTTTTTATAAGAAAAAATTTTTACACAAAATCTAAAAAAAAAATTATATCTATACTGGTAATTACAATTTGTCGAAAATACTTAAAACATGATTTTTAATAAATTATCCTAACATAATACAACCCTAGCCTATGACACAACCTCAGTCCAAAGAATAAAATTCAAATTTAAAAGGTTTAAATTGTCAACAATAGACAGATCCCCTAGATCGATTGTTTGAATGCAGCTAGGGACTGAGCTTGCTTTGCTTTAGCCAAAAGGCCATTCCATAATTTTATTTCTCTAAATGAAAAACATGGTTGTCCACTTGCAGAATTTTTCTTAGGTAATCTAAGATCTGAGTAAGTGTTCTTAAGGTTATACAAGGAAGAAATTTCTAGTAAAAAGATTACACATAAGTATCAAAGAGCTATCTCAGATTTGAAAACCATTATCTGTGATTCAGATTTAATGAGCTGATCGATCTACCTTTTCAAGATAGGGCTGCTACTATTGAAATTAATGAACTACTATTGATTCTGCATTTATAGTTTAGTTTACCAACCGATTTCTACATTTCTATGTAAGCTATTTTCAAAGTTCTAGTAATGGAAAGATTTGAAGTTTGTGAGGGATTTTACTGCAAAAAGATTGTTTGGACAAAACATCATTTTCACAGTCACAGCCATCACAAATTAAAATTCCTTAAATCACTATATTTTTGACAATAACGTACATAGAAATGTAGAAATTGGCAATTAAACTAGACTTTGGTGGCAAAATCCATTCCAAGAATCAAAAATGCAATATCTCCAAAATTTCAGTTATTTCCATAATGGCGGAACCATCTTAAAAAAGTGGATTGCTTTCCATTTTAGAAAATTGATCAGTAACTTACTTAGAGCATTGCAGCTACTGTTTGTTATAATTCTGGCTTCTCTGTTATAAAGCTTTTGTATTTTTGCAAATTCTGTAGATCCTCAATATTCCCAGACAGAGCAACAATACCTAAAGTGAGGCTCCACAGTACTTGTGTATATAGTTGTCAAGTTAGCCAATGGTTTTCAGAACATTTTTAGCATGTTTTAGAAATGCAAATGGCTCTTTATACTTTGCTTGAAACGGCTTAAAGCTTTTTCCAGTCCAAACAATTACTTAATTTTCTTGACTGACTTGATTTTCACATATTTTTAGAGCGCTTTATTAGCGTCTTTTGAAAATGTTTGCAACTTCTCTTCAATCTCCATCTTCTCATTCTCTAACTCTTTAATTCTTTCATTTCATTCTAAAATCTTTTATCTACTTATTTCATCTCCTATACAGTCTTTCTTTACAAACTTTTTCTTGAATACCATTTCTTCTTTTGCTTTGCCAATTTTCCTTTAATGCTTTATCTAATTTTTTATTAATTTTTTCTATCTCCTTTGCTTGCTCCCTGGCCTCCTCATCCTTATTCAATAACTCTGCAGTTAAATCTAAAATCATGCCATCTTGAATTTCACATTTCTTTTTTCAAATCCGTCCCCTCATTTTGCTTCCTTTTAAACCTTTTATTTACATTCTTGATATCATACTGACTTATTTTTTTCAAACAAATTTTCAATTTAGCATCTTTTTATTTTACTATTTCAAGAGCAGAATCTAACTTTTTCTTTGAATTTTCATTACAGGACAGAGACTGCTTGTTTTCATTTTCTTTTTGAGCACATTCACTAATTAAAAAACTTATTGTGCCCTCAAACTCATTGATCTTTCCCAGCAAATCTTCATACCACATCTGTTTCTTTAACAGCACCAACAAAATAAAAAACTTTGTTGTGATTCAGTACTTGATGCAGGTGTTGTCTTGGAAATGTAAAAAAGACTGTTTGAAAATTCTTTTTGCTCCAAGTGCTTCTGGCGTCGTTTTAAATCTCTCATTTTCTCTGCAACTTTTAAAACATCACATCGTAGATTTTGATGTAAAATAACTTTCCATCACATTTGACAAAGTGAAATAATCCAAAATCTAAACCGGGGCCAAGTTGCACTTAGGAAATCTTTTGCTTCAAGAAATTCAACAACAAATTTTGTTTATAGATGTCAACATTCTTGGTAAAATACACATTTTTGCACTGCTGCTATGCAGTTACCTTGGCAATAGATGTTGCGCACTGACTCATGGCGGACGTATGTTGAAGCGCTCCAGCCAGCGGCATGATTTTAAAGAGAAATAATTACAATATGATATCGTGATTTTGGGCTTTGGTTCGTATTATCTTTTTCAATTTGGTTATCAATTTTATGTGGTAAGAGGTTCGTTATTGATTTTGGGTAATTTTGAATATGAAGAAGTCACGCCGTGGGAAGAATCTTGCATCGACAACCTCTCCGGATGCGTCACCAAAGCAGGAGGAAGATTCGGTTGAAAGTTTAAGGTCGTTGCTGGAAAATAAATTTGCAACCCTTGATGAAAAGATCGCTACAAAGGATTGCATTAATAATCTTTTAAAGATTATTGATAAGCAAAATGAGAAGATCTCACAAATGGAAGATAAAATTGCAGTTCTTGAGCAGCATGTGTCCTATCTGCATAACTCCAATGATAACATTGAACAATATCAAAGAAGACTTTGCCTTCGTATAAATGGCATCGAGTTACCGCCACCTGGTGAACGGGAATCGGCAGATGATTGCTTGGTCAAAGTCAAGGCTGTATTTGATGAAATTGGGGTAGATATTCCCGACTCAGTGATCGATCGCGCTCACAGAATCGGAAATGTCGTTACATTAAAAGGTAAAAAGGTCAAACAGATGATAGTCCGACTAACAACCTGGCGTCACAGATCATTAATATACAATGCTCGAAAAAATAGTGCCAGTCACAAAATTAAACTGGATCTCACTAAAAAGCGAATAAATATTTTGAAGAAAGCGAATGAGGCATTGAACTCAAATAATGACTCATTTGCATTCGCAGATTTAAATTGTAACCTGTGTTGGTTTAACAATGGTAAATACTACCATTTCAATGAATTAACAGACCTCGAGAAATTAAGGGAAGAAAAGACCAATTGAATCAGACAATTTCTTTTTGTTCGTTTTTCTTGTATTTTGTTCTTTCTTTTGTTTTGAACTGTTTTTTTTTTTTTATTCCTCGTGATATAGTATGAATAAACGTTGTGACATAAATTTGAATAAAGTCTACATTTAGACCAGTTTAAAATCTTTTTCAAATTAGACTTTAGTCATTGATTCTATTATCACAGGCGTGATAAAAAGTTCCATTAATACGCCTAACGAATGCTCATAAAACGATCCCTTTCAAATTATTAAAATAAAAGCCGCTTGGTTTCGTTGATAAAATCAAATATCTCAGAACAAGACTCACATACTATAGTGTCTGTCTTTTGTTCATACTTATTTATATTTATTTAATAATAAATATATTATTTCTCTGTTTTGTGTTGTTACTGATCAGAAGGTATCAATTTAACCTTCTAATTTTAGGTATTTTACTATTTGTGTTGATTACAGTTTTTGAAACCTACAGTTTATAATCTAGTTTATTAAATAATTGATTGATATATGTCAAGACATTATAAAGATATTAAATTTTCATTCCAGTTACCCTCAGCTTTCAGAATCATCCTTTGGTGCCACTCATTTTCAAGCTTTAGGTACCAGATTGGCCAAACACTTTTCCAATAAAATTGGCCAAAACAAATCTTTTAAAACTTCATGACTTTTTTCTGTTAGAGCGAATAAACCAGAAAAAATTGCAAAAAACTTATAAAATTGAGTTCTTTCAAATGAGCCTATTTATAGACCTATCCCTCAAAGTAAAAAAATTGACTGTCATCCCTAACAACGATCCTGTCTGCTAGTATGGCTCTCTCCCCCCTCGCCTTATATAGACAATTGAATTAGTAATATTATTATTATTTGCAACACAACACCCCGACTCACCCCAACGGGACCCCCACAAATATTTTCTTGTTTAACTTTAAGTCCTAAAACTCAGTTTATTTATTGTGTTATTATATTAGACAAAACATGCATAGATAGATCTGTGTAAAAACCATGTCTCAAACAAACAATGTTTTAGAAAATGACAAAAAGTACCATTAATCCAAAAATAAATCTTCTGTCCTGTTTTCTTTCTCCTTTCCTCTCTGCTCTTTGGCAACATGGCAACACATTTGGAAACAGCTTTGTTAAAAACAAAAAACCTCAAGCCCGAAACGAGGCTGCAAGTCTTATGCGCTGGGAAAGCACAAAATGAGTGGGTAAATTCCCTCGAGAATTTTTCATATGACAACGTCGTCCGTGTTCTTTTGCTTTTTAAAATCTTTTCTGGATTCAAAAATTCGAGGACTTTGAACATTTTAAAAACTAGAAGCCAAAATAATTTGAATTCTGAAAACAGCAGAGTTTTTCGCACATTTGGTGTTGTTGAGAAATGCTAGAAATAGGGGGTGACAGCTAACCGGTACACCGGTACTGGGTACGCGGTACACTGCGCTAAAAAGCCACCCGGTACGGTACATAATCAAACCGTTACGCGGTTGTACGCTTCTAATTGCACGGTATAGTTAGTTTTACTTTTAGAATATTAGTTACTGAATTGTTGCGACAGTTATAGAAGTATGGATAATATTAAATACCTTTTAGCCCTCAAAATTGAAAGTGCCCTTTTTCACATGAAAAATTAAGAAGTGGCCTTTTTTACTCCAATAAAACTGAAATGTGCCATAATCACGAATTTTTTTTAAAGCGCCCCTTTTAGTCCCAAAAAATAGATTAATGGACCCTTTTTCTCGAATATTAATTTAAAAAATTGCATTGTTACAATTTTGAAAAAATTTGTTACAAGAAGGGGCTTTTTAATGTTGAAAAAATTAACAAAAGTGCTCTTTTTTATAATTGACCATACTTTATCTCAAAAATTTAAAAGAAGTTCCCGTTAACCCTATTTTACACCCCCATGTTGATTTTTTCAGAACTGTACTTTTTCATAATTGCCAAGGGGCTTGCATCAGCAAAATATATATAAATATATGACGTCATACCTTTTGATTACGTCATATTTCAGACAATGAATGATAAAAATTTATAATTTTTGCAGTAAAACATAACTGATAGTCATAATATAGAGATAAAATTGGCAAAATAAATATAAAGCACCAAACAAATGAGTAAAATCAATATACAGAAATATTTCAAATATAATATATTTACAATAATAAAATAAAAGCATTAACATAAAGGAATTGTAACCAAATTTTAGCCAAATGCTCCTACACATGTACTTAGTTATAATCCATCGTGTTTTAATGATTATGAAATAAATTTGGACTTAGATCTGGATAAATTTGGATCTGAATAAATTTGCAATAGATCTGGACTAGAACAAAATAGGGCATTTTTTGGAGAAAAAATTTCCTTTTTGTGAATATGTGGTTGCTAATTAGTCCCTATTGTTTACGCTAATTATAATTTTATAATTAAAATTATTTGATTAGGGTAAAACATAATGGGGCTTCCAGTGCTGCAAGTTTAAATTTTGTATCTTTTATCGATTTGACGCTAGATCCAAAAGTCCCCCCCGTGATATTCTGTACCTGTCTCGACCCCGTGTAAGATAGGGTTGAAAAAATGCCGTCAAAAAACTGTTGTCTGTGGTCCATGCGTAGAGAAAGTCTCGGCAATTTCAGATGGAGCACGGAGAGGGCTTGTTCAATTTTGTGCAGTACTTGTTAATACTCAGAATTTCGATTTTCTAATTTCTCGAAATAGGTTGAACAAATGTAGGGGAAGGAAAAATAATATATTTCTTTTGGAAGAATTTCTTTATTAATTTTTAGCATGTTTCACGTTATTTTTCCATCCCTCTTAGATATATGTATGCCATGATAAAACTTAATTTCTGTTTATTCTATCTTTAAATGCTGTTTTTTAAATTCCTTTTAAGCAGTTTATTAATGACATTATGTACTAAGTAGTATAGTAGTATATAGAATTCTAGAATCTAAATATTAAACTATCATGAGAGCGTCATTTGAATTTGAATATTCATTCGTGATATTAGGATATAAATGTTATATTCGTTGTATTATTTCAAATAATAGGTTGCAATGTTTGATTTAACCGTTTGCTCATGTAAAGATCATCCCTACAAGCAGAATTAAGGAGCGGTGTTTAGGGCGTGGTCATAAAAGAATTGGGTGTGGTCAAAGTGCCCTTACTATTCAAATGCTTCCTACGTCTCTGAGCAGAAGCCAATGAAAAAAGCAACAAGAGCCATCAAAGAAATTAACTGAGGATTATTTGCTTGTTCCTATGTTCTTTGGTCTATTTTGAAACTGGTTTCTCCAATGTTTAGTTACATTTGTGTTCACTTTTGGTATTCTTCGTGTTATCGTTAAATTTATTTATTAACTTTTATTAATTATTAAATGCGATAAATCAAATATATGTCTCTCAGAATCTATTGTTGTGTGTTGAGCTACACAAAAACTGTGAATAAAATGCCCATCCGTGCCTTTTTATTTGTTAAGTTATTTTTTATTCTTTTTATTTGCTATAAAGTAAAAACCAGCACATTAAAACCAACTTTATAAAATTCTACATGATAATGTTCTTACGTCATAAGCATGTTTCAGCTTAAGAAGGGCTAGTCAGAAGGTGGCTAGGCCTGCTCCAAGCTCCAAGTACATTTCGTCAAACCAGTAACAAAAACAAAGTAAATTGAAAAATTAAAAAGTATATCTTTGGGGAGGAAAAATATTATTCTCCTCCGCAGGGAGATATTTTGATCTTACCTTTTTAACTGATTTAATAAAATGGACATGGAGTAAGCGGAGGGTGACAGCTCTGATCAATGTACCGGTGTACCACCTCCTTGACGAGTGTACCGGTCAACATTTGTGACAGCGTACCGGTCTACCGGTTTTCGCGCATGCACATGTATCACGAAAACATTCCTTCTGGTTCAAATAAATTTTTAGACCTGATAGGCTGGTATAATTAAGTTACAAACGTTAAGCGTTTCATTTTGAAGGAATGTTTTTTCCTTTAATTGTTCAAGAAATTAAATTCTACGGAAATAAGAAACGATAAGTAAGTGAATAGCCTAAAAAAGTCGAGAAAGGATTAAACAGTAAACATATGTAGTAGCCTTTTAACAGGCCCGTAGGAAGCACTTTTCTGTTGGGAGGGCTAATTATCCGAAGGCGAAAGTAAAGAAATGGCGCCCAATGCGCGTACAGGGGTGGAGGCCCGGGGGCTTGCCCCGAAACTTTTTCTCAAAAAATCGCCAAAAATTATTTTTATCTAGTTTAGCCTTTTTGACGTGAATATCAACTTTAATCGCTGTGATCTGTGCAGTACACGATTTTTGGTAGCTCGTCAAAGATGTTCCGCGTTTTTTGGCGCACCTGGTACAAAATAAAATAAGTTTAATTTGATAAAAATAGTTCTGGATTTAAGAGCAAAGTTGTCGGAGATATGAGGTCAATTTGTTCGCGAACCGTGCGCACTAGCATTTTTCAAACAAATTACGAGGCAGTAAAACTCCTGCATGTGCAACAGAGGCATCAAAACTCATAAACTTATATTAATATCCATACTTCTACAACCGTCGCAACAATTCAGTAACTAATATTCTGAAAATAAAACTAACTATACCGTGCACCTATAAGCGTACAGAGTCCCGCGAAGACCGCGAACCGGTTTATGTTCGTACCATACCGGGTGTTTTTCATCGCAGTGTTACGTGTACCGGGTGCTCCGTACCGGTGTACCGGTTAGCTGTCATCCGCCACGAGTAAGTCTTGAGGGTGGTTAATTTAAATCATTCAGTTTTATTTGGAATACATTTGTTAATTATTTCAACAAAGTCCTTCGACAAAATCTTTAACAATAAATTTTGTGATCCTGCTCAGAACGAACGCAGGTATTTCAGTTCGTAGGTTCTTGACAGTTGAGAGATTCTCCACCGCAGCGTCTTAAGTATTGGTCTCATTCTGGTTTCCTGACGTCCACTCGAACCGCATATCGAGTGCTTCCGTGGAGCCCAGGCCTCTTAGTCGAAAAAAGCCCCACAGGGAACCAGACTGCATTAGTCTCTGATATTCACAAGCTATTGCAGGGAGTAAGAGTATTTTTGTTGAGTCGTTAGTATCAACTCTGTAAGGACGGACCATTGTGAAGAAAAGGACGGACCAAGTATACGCAAGAAGGGATACAAAATTAAGACGCTGTGATGGAGCGTGGTTCTCCACTGTATTTGTAATTTTGTAATCGTTGTATCAATCAAATAATCAATCAATCAATCAATCAATCCACCAAGAACAGCGCACTTTAGAGACAAATCTCTCCCGTTTGTGCACAATCTGCTGCAAGTGGAGAAAGTGAAATATGATGAATTGTTGTACATTAGCACAGAAACGTTCCTGACGATCAAACTTTTGGATCAAATAAAATTGCTATAAATTTCGATTTTCTCCTGATGCTAATATGTGAGACAAAAGGCACAGGCTTCAGGAAACGTTTTATTTTATTCCAAATTTGTTATTTACCTGTCGATATTTTTGCATCATATTTACAACATTCCAAACAATATTGAATGATGGCAACTTGCAAGAACGTGATTCCTTCATTTCTCATAACAACTTATACCATGTATCAAAACAAGTTCGCTTTTAAACCAGTCAAATTGCATTGTTTTTAATATGCTGGTAAAATATTTGACATTGCTACAATAAATTTAGCCTTCTTGTACATGGCAATGTAAAAATGAACTTTATTGGTATTGGTAGCACAATCGAATTTTGGTGATTTTTCAAGCGTCTAAACTCTTTTTTGGATCACCTGGTATATTATGTATACAGATATATATATTTGTAGCGGTAGTAATAGAACTGCAAACGGATACTAAGTAGGTTCAAATGCAAAAAAAAAACAATACAAAAAGTTTCAAGTTTAAATATGTATATGAATACAGCTGGTGTTAAATGTTCAAAAATGTGCAAGATTAGCATCTTTAAAACTACAATAACTCACTAAAATCTAAAAATTGTTAAATTAAAATTTCGACACCAAATGTCACCAAATTAATACATAAGCAATTGATTGAAAAATGTCATTTTAGGTTTGGGCTCCATTTTCCCAAAATACAAAACAAATCGATGCAAAACCTTATTCAAAATTTGAGGATCTAAGAATTGCATTAATTAAAAAATAAGAACTCCAAAGCTTTGAATAAATACGATATCAATTAAAATCCGTCATTAACATACAGAAACATTGGAGGCAAACAATAGAATTCCCGAATTTCTTAGGGACAGTGAAAAATATATTTTACAACAGGGCTGGTGCAAACCAAATGATAAACTTTAAAAAGGTGATAGCCCCGTTAGTTATAGTCATAAAATGCTAAAAAAAACTTAGTGCCCCGTCAACAATTTCTAAAAAACTTTTCCTGTTACAAAATGAATGACTAGTTTTACCATTATTTTGAAAATTTATAAATTTAATACCATTTGTGTATATTATTTACCTAAAGACTAGATCAATTATTTTTGAGGAAATTTGAGGAAATTTAATATACTTGAGTACCAAATTCTCTGTTAAATCGACCAAAAAGGCAGGGGAAAGTCCATGCCCCGTCGAGACTGGGTCAAAAATCTACCGGGTGTCACAAAAAAATATAACAGCTTTGACCAAGGCTAGCGGTGCGAGTTTCACTCAAATTCGTTCGAAACAATTTTTTAAAGATTTATCGGTAGTTAACTTAAAAATTGATATCTAGTTTGCTATTATTTGTGCATCGAGAGTTGAGGAAATAATTCTGAAAGTTTAAATTTGCCTTCAACCCAAAACCTGAGGTTTAGATTTTCGTCTAAACTGTGTCTTTGGGTCTCCTAAACCATAGCGTTTTACGAAATGAATTCAATGGTGCTTGGAAACAAACTCAGAAAGAAATCAGAAAACTGAAAATTAAACGCTTATTCATGGATGCAGCAACTATGAAGTGATTTATCTTTTTTCAGAATTTTAACCAAAAATTTTAACCACTACTGCCATTTTAGTTTTCAAAAAATTTAGTCATGGACAACTGATTTTCAAGATTCTTTTTGCAATCACTGTTCAGTAGTGTTTTCGAAAACAAAGTATGTTGTATGGAACACCGCCAGAAAATCCTACGACACGATCTTTTAAGAGCGTAGGCCAAAATTAAAACCTCTGGTTTTGAGTGGGAGGCAAATTTGAATTTAAAAAATCATTATTCCAGCTCACAATGCACTGATATCAACAAACAAGGTATTTATCTTCACGATATCTATAGAGGATTACTTTAAAATTTATTTTGGATATATTTCAGCAAAATTCTCGCTTCTAGACTTGATCAAACCCGTTACCTTTTTTTGGGACACCCGGTAGTTGCCATGTTTTTGAACAGTACGAAAAAAGTGCCTGTCCCGTTGCATTCTCCACTGGTCCAGTTCTAAAATACATTTTGCACTGTCCCTTACCATGATCAAAGAGGATTTCATGCTTGTAGTGCACACTTGTAGTGCACATTTTTTGAAGAAAAAACTTATAAAAAAAGCTAGAAGCTCTAAAACTCATGAACAATGATTTTTTCAGTACTTTTAAGATAAACTTTCAAGCTCGTGCTGTTTTCAGAGTGTGACCTACATAATAATACACACACACACATACACGTATTATGGCAAAACCAAATGCTTCGTAAATGCAACAAACTATATTTACAAAACTTTTTCCAACAGATTTTTGTCGCAAACACAAAGAGCACATTCTTATGACAAAGCGCAAGGATTAAATCTTTATCTACCTTACACTACGTTAACCAAGTTTAAATTGGATATATTCTGAGAATGGATTTACTTTAGGCAATAAGGACTAATTCACGTAAATCCATTTGTTCAAATAAAAACAAATTCGGCGAAAAAACAAGCAGAAACAGGGGTCAATCTTACGTTACGAAATTTATTTAAATCATTTTTGTATGTTGTTTTCTAACAATTTGAAAACAATGAGCTTACTTGTGCTCTATACCGTAAAGCACTCAGACAGTTATTTCAATTTTTGCCATTGTGAACTTTAGACCAGCTTTCAGTACCAATGTGCTGTTTTTGTGGAATAAAAAGTCCCAGCTACCCGAAAATATGTCCCTGCCGGGACTACTTTCAGCTTGTGTTTCAATCGGAAAGATTGCCCATAATTGTCATGATCACTTATCACAATCGATAGTGATAACAAATGAACGCAAGTCATCTCATGTGCAGTGTTGCTTATTTAGCTAGTCCTGGCAATTTAATTTTTTCTATTAAAACAGGAAAAATTAGTCTCGGCATGCCAAGATACCCCATTCTCCCAGTCAAAATCTCGGCGGCTGATAATAGTCTCGGACAGTTAGGTAGCTGAAAATATAGTGATTTTACAGAATGTCGGAATCTAACCAAGCAAAATAATTCCAGATTGCAGTGACTAATTCCTTCCGTACATACGACTCTCTATAGTTCACACCCTCCAACCGCCAACGGATTCTACTTGATGCATCATTGCACGATATCTCGCTAGCGGTAAAGGCTTTTGTGTGCACCTAAAAATTCACATAAATTTATGATTGCATGGAAAGTATCGAGAAAAAACTGTATGAGTGGCGTACCAAAGAACTTTGAAGTTTATCGCAGCAATATTTTATCGCAGCAATATTTTATCGCAGCAATATTTTATCGCAGCAATATTTTATCGCAGCAATATTTTATCGGCAAAATTCTTTCCCTTCCCTTCAATTTGGTTTCGTGGAAGGACCGTGGAGCAGTTAGAAAGCGGGAGAGCTCAAGCGTAGGGTTTGCAGGATTGCGCCCAGAAAAATGTTTTTCGTTCACGCTTTTCTCAGAACTTCGAGAAAAAATAAGTTTTAGACAATAAATCGATTTCTGTGAAAATGAGCTTCTAGAGGACATTCAATTCTTCGTTTTTGTAAGACAATTCAAAATTATATCTATGAGAGGCAAGCTCTACAGCCAACAATCTAAATTCTGTGCTCATTCAGCAATAACAATTTTAATAACAAAAACATTTTCCTGCTTCCCCGACTACTCTTCTGTTAATAAAACCTGCCAACTTTTCATGTCATACAAACCTTTGTCTAGCTTGGCTGATGTTGCAGTAAAACACGAATTTCGTGAAAGGTTACCCCTTTGTTTTCAGAAATTCTTCTATTGAAAGATATTGTCTGTACATTGTAAAATTTTAATTTTTCTCATGAACAAATATTTATGATCTATAAAAGTCTTAACAGATAACCTTCAATTACCAAATAAACCTGACTTTTACCAAAAAGTACTGACCGTTTCACAAAATAGTGCTACATCAGCCAGACTTCTTGACTGGCAGGCCATATGGCTCCCGACCGAATGCCATACGCCACTGTGTTCCCATAATTATTTTGAGCTTCAGAAAATATTTTTCTACTTATACATATGTTGATGAAAACGGTACTTTTACAAGAAAATCCTGCAAGCACGCGACAAAAAAGTTCCCACATGCGGCTGCGTGAAACGATAAAAAACGGCGAAATGAGGTGATGGAAGATTTTTGGTCACTCTAAGTCGAGTCTTGTCGCAGATGAACTTAAGAAATGCGACTGCAGAAATCGTTAACAGTAAGGTTCACAACGGCATATTTTGGCGAGGGAGCGCATGTATGTGTAAAAATATGTCATTTGTGTTTAGTTTACAAATTACAGTTACAAAATTACAGTTACAAAATGCAAATGCTTATGACCAAAAACGTCCATGTGTCTCTCATTAAAAACTATTGACGTTCTTACCGGTTATACCTTTTGATCGTGAGATCACTGTTAATTTAGACACCTTCACAGTACCCAATCTATATCCATTGTACTGATGCTTGCTCTCGGTATTCTTGAACTTTCTTGGTACCAGGTATTTAATTTGGATCCGCCCCTACCTGTTGTCTTGCATTCTTTGTCGGCCTTGTCGTCGCCGTGGCAGAATCTATTGGCGCTGGCTCTTGTGAAATCATCCCATAATCTCGCACGTTTTTTGCAGAGTTTAATTTACGAGTAATCGTGTTTATGTATTCTTCGTTCTTTGTAGTATTCTCTAACTTTATTTTGCATTCCTCACCTCCTAAGCGTTGAACTATCTGAGCGATTTTCCATTGTTCCCTTTCATAACCATCTAAGAACTTATCTCGTTGCTCTGGATCATGCAAATCATGTCCCGTTGCTGTAAGAACAGGCGTTTTTGATTTCTCAATGGCCGATTGAACCTCATCTCTTGGTTTTAGTGCCTTTAAATAAAATTCAAAAGCAATTCGAGTACCTTCCTGTGCTGTTGATGCTGCCAATATTTCGCTAGAATGACTGTGCAGTTGACTAGCGCTCCCCTTTGTCATTTGACTTCTTCGAGTCCTTTGCTCATCTGAGAATAAGCCACCAGGATGACAATTCACTGTGCCAGCATCAGTAACTACTAAGCCATAGCACGTATCAACTCGCGCGTATGTGTGACATTCCATCCACTCGCCAAATCCATCAGGTTTGAATGCTCTGTTCATTTCGTTTTGATGATCTTTTATTAAAAGCTGAGAAATATCCTTTATCTGGATGCATTCATGATTACCCGTAGGACGCCAACCCTCATAAGATGCTTTTGCCGTGTCTCTAAACATTCTTTTGTCTCTATCATCCAACTTAAACGGTTTACCCTCTTTGATTTTATCTTCATACTTTTCCTTCATTTCATTTATAAACTTTTCCAAATTTGCTTGTCTTTGTTTGCCTTGCAGGAGACCTCCTGTGGCCCCAGTTTCGATATAATGTCTATGAACCCCACGACCTATTCTTTCTCTTATTCTTGGATCCTCTCTCACAAGATTAGTCACTTTTCTTCTATCAATCTTGAATCCAGTCGATTCTGTCAGAGCATCCAATAAACAATTATTTCCCCCCGAATCTGTCTGATTTGGATGATTGTCTGCCTTTCTTGGGTCATCAGCCGAAAAATGGCCAATACCTCCATCCACACCTGGTGTGAAGTAAATAACAACTTCTTTTCCCGTTGAGTGATGTGCATCAGGCAGAAAGTCTTCTTCAATTCTGCCTCCGTCTCCAGTGTGGATAATTTTGATTGGCCTATTGAAACAATTAGATAGAGCTTGTGCCTCATTTATGCTCATAGGAACACCCTGTTCAAGTAATCTAGCGTACAATTCGGGATTCTTGACTCGTTTTTGCAGCTTTACAAGCTCAACAATATGCTCTCCGCGAATTCGGTCTTTTTGCTCTAATATCTTTGCATCAGGTGTGTCTGCTTGGTGCTCTATTTGCGTTTCCTTTTCCTCACACAACTTTTGCAAAGAGCGGAATTTACTATCTTGACATTTGGTCTCCAAATTTCTGTAGCTCGATTTGACTCTGTTTGCAGCATAATGTAAAAGTTTAGTTGCTTGATGCTGTAATGCTGGCTTGATTAAATGGTCTTCAACAGTTGATTTTAGTTTCTCTGTGAGTTTATCTTCAAGCTCTTTTTGTATTTCATGGACATCCTTGTCGGTAACATCGGTATGATCATCGCTATCTTGTATTTCGGCGGAAGCATCCATTTCAATAATTGATGGAAGCTCAAATTTAAATTGAAGGCAAAACGCACACATGTTTTTAACTGCATCAATGTAAGGTGCATATTTCAAGCTAATAGATAATATTTGTGTAATTGCTGTCAACATTCCTACTTTTGCACCTCCAACATTTGTTTTCTTCAATTCGCCAAGAGCATATTTTAATCCTGAATTGATGGTATCAAGGATTTTATCCAAGCCGGAAAAAATTTCTTCAAACTGCAGCTCTAAGTGTTTTTCACATTTGTTCAGTGCGATGGCTTTGGCCTTTTCAAATCCAAACTTCTGACATAGTTTTTGCAATGCTTCTGAAAGGTAGTTCAGAGGTTTTATGTTGTCAACAATTTTTCTACTTAGCTTTGACAATTCTTCATCAAGCATCTTTTCCACCATTTTATCAAGCCCTGCTGTAGCCAAGCCTATGCCTCCTCCTATCAGTTTTTTACCAACACGCTTGGAGGCTTCCTTCAATGTCTGTCTTTTTCCAAATTGTCTTCCTGCAAATTTTACTTCGTTTGCAATTTTGTGACCAAACCTGGAAAACTTAGCCCCTCTTGAAAAAATCCTACCAACTCCACCTGTTAAAACTGATAGAGTCAAACCGATAACTTTCTGTTTTACGTATTCTTTCATAGAACAGTGTCCAGATATAATACTTTCTGCAGCAAACATAAGATCATCAATTCCGTCACCAATCAAAGCCTGTGCTACCAATGTTCCTGCTCCAGCTGTGAAAACTGTTATGATCAGTCCAAGAGATATTTTCGCAATACCTAACGCAATAATGCCTGCTATCTTGCTTATCGTTTTCCAAGACCACTTTTGCTCTTGAAAAATAATCAAATGATCTTGGCCTTTGGTCGTGAATAAAGAAAGTTCTTGAATCGCTTCTCGTTTAGTTTTTTCATCGACTATTTCGTCAAGTTCCTTGAGTGTGGCCTCGACAGTTTCAAACTTTATCATCTGAGATTGAAGGTCAGATATTGTTGATGACTGCTTGGAAATGCTTTTGGTGCCAAAAAAGTAACAAATCCTGTTAAAAGATTCAGATAAAGAACCATCGACCTTCTTTAGAATGATCTCAACATCCTCTTCAGATACATTTTTCTTAACTTGTGCTGGACTGATAATTCTAAAATCCAACAAATCTTGCCACAGCTTTTCATGTGTCTTTATTTCCAATTTTTCAAGCGGAACCATGTGATTCCTTGCTATTGTTAGCCGGCATTCTCTGTACTGATAATGTTTTAAAATAATATTGGTCACGTCGTCTTGAAACTGTTTGTTTCCCTTTAGTTCAAAAGCACTGATGACTGGCATTATGTGAGGTGGTGGCAATTCCAGTGCGCCAAATATTTTGGTTGCAACGTCATTGTCCATGTTTGGTATCGTCATCAAATCTTCCTTTGACAAGCCATCATATTTGGAAAGGCTAGTTGCTTTGAGTTTGAAAATGTTTATTTGTGCAGTTTCATTTGTGCTGGTAACTTTGTATACATCCAACAGCTCCCAGTATATCTTGTCTATTGCTGTTTTATCGTTAATATTGATGGCAATACATTTTCCACTCACGATACTGTCAATGTGTTCAGGATACATGCAGATTTGTATTTCATTTGACACGCAGCAGGCTTCGTTTTCATCAAAATCACCAGACAACTCATTTCCGCTACTTCTTTCTTGATCCGTGCAAAAAGTTGGACACTGGTGCAAAGATTCAAATTCAGTTTTTGAAGATAGTTTAAGCAAGTCTTTCTCGTTGCTTTCTAGGAAATCTTTTAGTTGTGGTATTTTCCTTATTTCTTCAGCATCCACAATAACATACTGATTTAGATCAGAGAGCAGGTTCTTTTCCTTTAAAAGTGACCAGAATTCCTCCCTGCTCGGCAAAATATTTTCGAAATGCAAAGGATTTAAGTCCATCTTCTTCTTCTTCAACGAATGATCCATATCCGACCAATACAAGGAATATCTTTCACGAAGTTTCTCCGATTGTGATGTTCTAAATTTTTCTGTTGCATTTTTCAATTCGGAATCATTTTCAAAATCTAACAACTGAGGCCTTTCAAATAATGAATCGCTCTCAAATATTTTCTTTGACAAAACTTTATCACCTTCAAAAATATTATCCAGCATGGTAAGATGGATTGGTGGGCCTAAGATGTCATCGATGCTGCTTTGAAAAATATTAAGCAAGTCTATCAAATTTTCCTTTTGCTTTTCATATGTAGAACCAGTAGTAAAACCTTCGCTGACACCTCCGTACATTTTCTTGATCACAGCAACCATATTGTTCATGTTTGTATACATCTCAATTTTTGATTTTATTATTTGCTCTGCGCTATACAAATGTAGCTTCGCTTTCTCTTGCTCTTCAGGCTTGCTCAAACGGGTTTCATTAACAATAGAGTAAACCATATAGTAATGAGCGTCTTCTGCAAACAAAGGTTCATCGCAAACTACCTTTTCCAGTACATTCATAGAATCCCTGTATTTCTTCTTTTTCATGAAATACTTTGCAAGACTGATTCTTTTTGAAACAGTTGTGACCATCTGCAAAGTATCATCTCCTTCAAATCTATTTCTCAAGTCACTTTCGAATAATTTCCAATGGTGATCCAATATTTCCTTATCTTTACCTTCTTTCAAGAGAATTCCAAATTCATCAAGCCAAAATGCCCACCGGTCTGTACACGCCTCGAGCAAAATGTTCCTTTTTTCAGCATCAATGTTATTAAACTGCTGCTTTATGTGTGAATATACCGTTTTGAACTTCTGGAAATATTCCTCTTCCTTCTCTATAATGTTGTCATAATGATTCTTGATTCCTTCAATACGAATGGCCTCGTCTGCATTTCGATTTCGCAACATTTGCAACATCTTTATCGAGTCATTAATTTGCTCGTCATACAAGTCGCCTCCAAGCACAGACAGTTGTCCACTGCCTCTTTGGCCTTTGCGTGCAGCTCGCCCGAATGCTTGCTCTTGGACTCTTAAATTTTTTGGCAAGAATGTCAGGATAACATGTAAGCCACCTTTTTGATCAATGTCTTTAGATATTTTGATATCTGTTCCGCGTCCAGCCAAATTTGTTGCAAGTATGATACAACCATCCCCCAACTCCTGTTTCTTTTCAACAATATCAAAAATTTGATAACTATGTTTGTAAACGTGGACATTGATATTTGTGCTTGAAGAACAATTTTGAAACCACTTTTCAAACTTCTCAAGGTCTTTAATTGTCTCACAAATAACCAGAACAGGTCTTTCCTCTGCAGTTTTTAGCGCAATCTTTGATGTTTCACACAACCAGGCATCCTCTGATGTGAAGACGTAGTTTTCTTTATAATTGAATCGCTTTTCACAAAACGTTGGTATATTGATATAATTAACATCATACATGCTTCGCAGTAAATCTCTCTCTTCCTTTGATCCTAATGTTCCAGTGAGACCATAAATTGATTTCTTGTAAGATTTGAAAAATTGCACATTGGAAGTAAAAACAGCCTTCAAGCTCTCTACCGAGCATTTGCGGCCATGTTTTAGCTGTAGAAACTGATGAAGACCTTCACTCCATTGGGTATTGTATTGCTCCTTCCCAGTATCAGTGTCCATGATGACAATATTGGCAGATTCTCCATCGTCATACTCGGTTCTGTTCACATCAATGACGTAATGGCACCTTTCCTGCATGTATCTTGCTTTGAATGCATTTCTAATCCAATCGGACAAATGCAAGTTTATAAACCCATTCAGGTAATTAGGAACATCAATTTCATTTCCCTTTCTCAGCATTTCTTTGAAAAAACACAAAACCATGCCTTCTAGATCTACTTCTGCGTTGCTCAGTTTTTTCTGAATATCATATTGGAATCTTAGTTCTTGTTTATTTGCAAGTAACTCATGTTTTCTAAGGATTTTCCCTTCTTCGCTGATAATTTTGACTTCTATGAGATGGCTCCAAATCAGATCAATAACTTCATCTTCCAGTTTCAGTCTTTCTTTCAAATCTTTTTTTCTGACAATGCCATACAACACACTCAAAATGCCTTCTTTGACTGCGGAAATGTCCTCACTAGTACCTCGTAAATCTTTGCTATGTGCAAAGCTCCAAATATATACAAAAACCGGTTCAAGGGCAGCAAGGTCTGCGATATCATGAGAAAGATAAAGAACATTACTTGCTTTGTCTAATAGCATGTTATCCACCTCATCAACAACAAGCAAATCAGTAGTTCTTCTTGCAAGAATCGTTTTCCCGTAGAATTGCTGGAGTAAGGCATCATTCTGAAATGAACCAACTTCTCCATACACAACCTCATTCTTGTAAGCATCTGCTCTTTTCTCTTCACTTTCATTACAGTTATGTGACACTTTGACGCTAAAAAGATTGTATATCTCAATGTTTTCAGTGGCATCTCGCTCTGCTAGTAGAGACGAGCTGGTGACTACATCGATAGTGTGGCCAAGCATTCCTTTTATAATGCAAAATGCAACAATAATGAGTGTTTTTCCTTCGCCAGTAGAAATTTGCTGAAGAAGTCCTCGATCTATGTTAAACAGCATCAGCAATATTGAAAGACGTTGAACATCTCGGAGCTTAAAGCCGTTTATAAGTGAAAGGCCAATCTCAACACAAGCGAATACCTCGGAAATATTCTCCATTAGGAATTCATTTTTCCTACTTCTTTCATACTCGCTGAACTCTTCTCTAACACCAGGCGGCCATTCTTTACTATCTTTGTTTGATACTTCAGTAGTAAATATTTCACTTTTGTTCTTGGGGAAAAACGATTTCTTCCCCTTTGCTTCAAAACTTGTCAATCTTTCTCTGATGTTAGCGGACCAAGACCGTACCTGGTCAAGATAATCTTGCATCTTCTCCTCGTTCACATTACGTATTTGTCCTTCAAAATCGGATTTCCATTTTCTGAGAAAATCTTCATCGAATATGTTAACAAGCTTTTCTGGATCCTTAAATGCTTCCAAAACTACTTGTAGGTTTTTCATCTTTGTTTCTCTATCTTCATTCTCATAAATTTCTGCCTGCCTTACACGATGCAAAGAATAAGAGTTGTTGGAATCAGATTCTATCATCTCCACTAAACAGCTAAGAGAACGCTCCGAAACAGAGGAAGAGTTCACGTTCAAGTCTATGAGCCATCTGTCTATTGGAATTCCATTCATTTTTTTGAACATAGCACTCGAAGGGTGCCAATGGTCAAAACAAAATTGTTTCAACACTTTGATGATTATGTTTTGATCAACGTTGGTGCTGTCCTCCTTCTGACTTTGCTTTATCAACCGAAACAATTCATCAACAACATCTTTTCCGTGGACCATTTCCAATTCATAGAAATAAGCTTCTGCTTCAATAAATCCACTATCAGACCATCTTACAGGTAATCCTGACAACGACTGGTAAAAATCAGCTTCTTTTAGTCTCTGAACCAACTCTTGCTGGCTGTGCTTGCTAACTCCTTGCAGCAGAGATACGTCGTATGGAATATGTTGCAGTAGATTGAGTATTTTATTGACCGAAGAGGAATCTTTCGTGTTGTCAGAAAGCATAATAATATCCGGAAACCACCTCTGATCTGATATGCCATTAAAAACCTTTCTGAATGAATGCTCGTCTTTGAAGTTAACTATGCCACTGTCAACCATCCAAAGTAAAACATATTCTGGAAGCCAATTTGTCATTGGGTTGCTTGCTATGATCAACGAAAGCATTGTTGTCCGTTTGGAATCCGTTTGTTTCAGTATTTCATTGCAAAACCATAGCAGCAGTTGCTCAGAAATGTGAACACCATCAGTTAGTATTCGCGATGTGAAAATATCGATCAGGAAACCCATCTCAGGAACATCAATAAACTGAAAAAGTGCTATTGCTTCCTTCACAACAGGTGGAACGTTGATATCAGGTCTTTCCCGAAGATTTTCCTGGAAACATGCAATGATTTCCATACGTTCTTCAGCTCTTTGCAACTGCATTGCCTCAATAAATTGGGTCTGCTCCACACCCTGCTCTTTTGGGTCTTCTGCGCCTTTCTGCTCGTGAAACTTTAGGCTGTTCACAATATCATTATTGAATTCTGCTTGAGATGTGTTTAATTGATTGTCATGCATGTTAATTTTGTCTCCTGCATCACCAATGTCTATATCACTTGAATCGGAATCGATTTTTTCAATTTCTTCACTCGAATCGGAATACATTTGCCCTAACCCAACGTTCTCTCTTATCCAGCAAACGTCTCTTCTGGCTTTTTCAATGTAGGTTCTTACACATCGTTTTATTGGTGGCTGTTCAGCCATGAAAATATCTTCCATCATTTCATCATTGATAATGAATAAACGCTGTTTGATGAAGAAAATTTCCGAATCGTTTTCATTTTCGTTGCAAATTTCCTTCTCAAGGTGATGCATTTCCACCGAAAGATTCTGCAACCATGAAAATCGTATTTTCTCGGCAATCATTTCCAAAAGCTGTTTGCGTTCTTCGTGAAATTCATTAATTGCCAGTGAATCACTCGATGCCGAATCTATTGCAGAAATATCTGCGTGAAGCAGACACAACTCATCGAAGTTATCAATTGGATAACTTCCCATCATTTTTATGATCACTTTAAATTCACTTTCACTGACAAGTGCAGTCTCCATTGGTTTTATGTCGACATTCTTTGCATTGTCTTGAGTAACACACTGCTTTACAAAAGTTTTTATTTTATGCATTCGGTCTTGTCTGTGATTTTGATAAGTAATCTCGAAATCCGAATAAGTTTTTATTTTCACAAATTGCTTGCGAGTAACAGCAGCTTGTTTGCCGTATCTGTCAATTTTCTTTCTAATCTGGTGTAGCTCAATCTTCTGATCGTCAAATATTTCTCTTTTACTAAATGCACTGTACTCCTTCATCACGGAGCTCTTTGATATTGGTATTGACCTAAAATGGTGCCTTTCACTTGTTTCTGATCTCTCCTTTTTCTCTTGATTGATATTTTTTCTCGTTGTTTGTTTGAATGTACGTGACAGACCCTCAGAAGAAATTTTCCTTATTTTAGCATATCTCGCAGATCCTACTTCCTTTGTTTTATGTGAACAATACGCACTACTGGTGTCACTTTCTTTTTTTGATACATAGTATAGCAAAAGCCTTGCAGGTCCATATTCACGAACACTTCGGTACTGACTTGGTTCGATGCGGCCAATGTCTAAGCCCCTCTGTCCATGAAACCCACCTAATCCACCCTTTCCATTCTTGCCTCTTGAGCCAATATTACCATTTTCATTGCATGTACGTATTGAATTTCCTGCAATACGAATATCAATCTCTCCTGATTTTCCTGCATGTCCGCCTTCTCCACCCTTTCCACCAGCTCCCCCATGCTTACCTGGCATTCCAGGCGACCCATTGCAAATACAATATGCTTGGTAACGTGGATAACCAAATAAAGCAATATTTGCCATAGCAAAACCAGGCGCATCGTATGTGTACTCAATAATTTCTTTTTTGCCATGCTTTAAGACACGATATTTACCCCCAGCAATTACATCTCTAACAATCGCGACATATGGCATAACGGTATCAATGAAAAGATCCTTCATAAGCCTTCCAGCTGTCGTGTACTTTGGAAACATTTCATCCAGTTCTTCCCTTGTCATTTCTTCACCTTTTGGACCATCTTCACCGTCGGCTCCATATCCACCATCTTGACCAGTACCACCATCACCACCGTTTGAGAAAATTTCCAAATTTTCACTGTCTACTACAACTTTGCCATAAATAAACACATTGCCTCCATCTGAACCATGTTCACCTACTTTTCCTGCAAATCCATCTTCTCCTTTTGCAGCCCCATTCGCCGCCGAACTTTGGTAAATGTCCTTTCCATGACGTCCCGATAAATCAAATTTTCGTTGGCCGATTACATAAATCTGTGGAGACACCAAGACAATATTTCCAGGTATTACAATATCTGCATCAATACAGATGGTTTCCGAGGCAACAATGGTTACACTGCAGCATACTTCTGTACTAATGTTACGAGTCTTCGTCAGATTTTTTAAACTGACATAAGCACCTCTGCATGACAGCAAATTGCCATTTTTATCACTGGGAAAAGTGATTTGCAATGTCTCGTCAAATTTGTTGAACATCTTTTTCAAAACACTTGGCAGCATATTTAAGTGTTTTCCAGCATTATCAAGAAGACTTTTAGCTTCAGACTTTAGTTTAAAAGACACTAGTTCTTCGTTTCTGCTATCGACGATCTTCTGTAGAAAACTTTCGATTCTTCCTTCCGATATTGCCTGTTTGCATTCATTCAAAAAATCAGCAGCTTGTTTCCTTTCAGAACAATCTTCAGCGCAGTAGTCCCTAAACAGAATTGGCAACAATTTTTGAATTTTTGTCAAGAAAGTACTTTCGCTACTTAAGAACTTGATATTTTTACAAATCTGCTGTAGGCACTGCCTCTTTGTTTCGATTAGAAACTCAGTAAATCCATCTTTAGTCATCAATTGTTTACATTCAAATAATAACGGATAAACTTTCATGGTGCTTAATATTTCCGCGACGTCATCTTGTTCATCAAGCCACTGTATAAAAGACTGAAAATTTTCTTTAATTCTGTCAGCTATCTCATTTCTGCCCATAAATTCTGCCAATTCTTCGAAGAATAACTTTCTGCAGCATTTCACATACTCTCTTGTTATTACAATCAGCTCTGCATTCCCTATCTTCTTCTGATATCTCAAAGAAACTGTTGATTTTACATGGGAAAATTTGGCATAAGCTTTCACCATTCTTTGCACAATTTCCTTCACCTTTGTTATTTCTAAATCTGGATCTGCCTTTAAGAATAGCTCTGGCTGAATAGCTTGAAAATATTTTAAAAATTCACATGCAGTTTGATCATTTACTTGTGGCAGTGATGATATCTCTTTCAAGAACAAATACCACAATTGCTGGTTTTGATT
This sequence comes from Phacellophora camtschatica, assembly GCA_036873815.1. NCBI lineage: Eukaryota > Metazoa > Cnidaria > Scyphozoa > Semaeostomeae > Ulmaridae > Phacellophora > Phacellophora camtschatica. The sequence continues at coordinate 32,191 of JAYJMH010022549.1, forward strand.
ACGCATATTAATCGCCCAAACAAAAATTGCAATAATATTTTTTAAAAAGTCGGGATTCTGTGTCAAGATTAGCCTCGCTCTGTCACTTCTGAACAGCGGAATACACCTTCTTTCATAAAATCCAAGACCCCTCGTTATTGCTGCATAAAGATTTCTGTAGAACGATATCTGGTGGTCTAGCGGATCAATAATGTAAATAACTTCATTGCTATGATCAACAACAATAGTAATTATGTTATCCTTTTCTTCTGTCTCCGTTACAAAATATCCGTGACCAACAGCACTTCTTACAAAACCATTGCTTTTAAGTTCAGCACAATTGCATGAAATAAGAAAATCGTCGAAAAGTTGTTTCCTTATTTCGTCATTGACAGTCGTGGCAAGTGGATCATCGACAACGTCAGAACCACCTTCAACTTTATAAATAAAGTTATAAAATATGTGGAGAACATCATCAGATATCAACAAGCTAAACAACTCCTCAACAACATCAGCACTCAACTCCATTGTGATTTCCTTTTAGCAGCTTTTCTGAAAAGAGAGAGAGGTAGTGCTGGGTGACCAAAAACAAATTTTTAAGCATTTGCAGGGCTATTCCACAAAATCTGGAAGGCTACAAATCTTAAATTGTACTCCAAACGACGTCCGAGGTGCAAGCTTAGATTTTGGAATAACATCCAGTCATCTGCGACCACTGTTAGCTATCAAAATTAAAACTACCCTAATCTGCAAGCTGTATACGACTCAACCACTTATTCTGCTCTACGTTTTGACAGTAAAACAATCTGCCAGCTTCATGGCAGACTCGGGAGTTCAGAATTTGAAAATATTCACTCATCAGTTTTCGATTCCCTCCTGCGAATTTGTGTATCAAATGATTTTGTTGAATTTACTTGAATTTCTCCTGCAAGCCCTTTCAATTCATTAAAAAATGTTTAATGTGTGGATATTTTAGAGCAATCGCGAGCACAAAAAATAAAGCTTATGGGGAAAGCTAGACTTTTCCGGAGAGTCACAAAATGCCTCGTTTAACTAAGGATCAGAGGGTATGGATGAGCAAAGTTTAAGTCCCAAAACTGACTTTTGGTTGACCCTCATTAAATTTGATGCAGATGAATCCCGAATTTTTGAACTCGGAATCTTCAAAGTCCCCTACACTTTTTTTAGGACCAAGCTTATAAGAACACTGAAATTCAAAGAAAAAATAAATCTGTCGTTCAAGATATTGGAAAAATAATTATTATTTTAGGGGCCATATTTTACTGTTTTTATAAAATGATTCCAACTGTTTCGGTGGCTCTCAGGTGCGTACAAAATTAAAAACAGCCCGGTTTTTTAATTTCCTAATTTTTAAATCTAATTCCCCGGTCCTCTCAGACTTCCGGTCCTCTCAGACAAAAAATCAGATTCCAACTGTATCCTTACTAGCGCTCGGAGTCTGAGGAAAAACCTTTTTCTTTTAGTAAAACATTGTTTGGTCTCGTACCGTCTCGTTATATTTTCAAAACAAACTACGATATTATCCTCTTCCCAACTGAGGTTCAGAATGAAATCACCTTGTCATTGACAGTTCTTAAATAATGTCAACGGTATAGACCCCTTCCTTGTATATTTTCTGGTGAAGAGCTTGCTTTCCCCCGTCTTTTTCTTTTCTTTTTGTTTATCTTTTTCCTTCTTTCCCCTTCCTTTTACTATCTATTCTATTGTTTTCTTTTCCCGTCTTCCTTCCTGTAAAGTTTTTGTGGAAAGCTGCCTTGCTGGCATAAGTACTGCAGTTGGTCAGCATTTTTTCATCAACTGAAACAGGTTTATTGTGTTGAAAAATAAAAAAGCAAACAAAATGATTGCACCGTTTACTGTACCAGGTGTCCCAAAATAAAATGGTAACAGGTTTGATCAAGGCTGGTACAGAGAATATCGCTCAAATCTGTCAAAAATTATTTTCTAAGTAATCCTTGATAGTAACTTGAAAATGAAAGTCTGGTTGTTGATATTGGCCTTTTGAGAATTCAGATAGCAACATTTTAAGTCCAAATTTGCCTCCCACCCAAAACCAGAGGTTTTGTTTTTAGCCTACGCTCTTACAGGGTTTTTAACCTACGCCTTATGGGATTTTCTGAACTATGGCGGTGTCCAGATAACATACCTTGTTTTTGAAAACATTTCTGAATAAGGATTGATGTTAAATTGCTGTTATATTTTGGTAGATTTTCGGTAAAAATGCTAAAAAAGAGAAAGCACTGCATCCATAAATAAGAGTTTAATTTTCAGCTTTTGGATTTCTGTCCGAGAGCGTTTCAAAAATTCATTTCGTTAAAGGCTATATGGTATAGTATAGGAGATCCAAAAATGCAGCTTAAGCCCAAAATCTAGACCTCTGGTTTGGGGTGTGAGGCAAATTTGAACTTTCAGAATTAGGTATCAATTTTTAAGTTGACTAAAAAAAATTATTTTAAAGATCGTTTGGAAAAGATTTGAGTGAAACTTGCACCGCTAGCCTTGACCAAAGCTGTTACATTTTTTTTGAACACCCGGTAGGAAAATTCCCTTTCTTCGATCAACACGCAACGAATTACTCGTCACAAATAGTCGTACACACATTGAAAAGAGAAAACCCAGCTTACTCCTTGAGCTTAACATTTTTCTTCTCTCAAATATTCTGTATTGATGAATATTAATGAATTGAAACGGTTTGTAGTGGTTAGGAATTTAGAAAAGAGAAACAGGAAAAATTCTAAATTAATAAAAAACATTAGATGCACAAATTCGCCAAGAGGAAATCGAAAAGCGATCCGTGAATCTTTTCAAATTTTCTCCCAAGTCAACCTTGGACCTTGAAGCTGGCAGGTTGCTTTACTGTCAGAACGTAGAATATAATAAGGCCCCGTTTACAAGAGACCGGTTCGAAATTGATCCACATCAATTTTAGTACGGCTCCACTCGTTTACACGTGACCGGTTCCAAATTAGTTCAGTAAGGTGTTCGTTTACTATGGAGTTAGGCACAGGACAAATTAGGCAAACCTCGGTTAGGGGAGCAGAACGTCACGTTGTGGAGGAGAATGCGTGTTAATGGAGAAATCCTTTCGTTAATGTAGTTGGCTTTATATCAAAGAGGCAATCAGTTAGTATTAATTGAGTAATAAACTTTCTGTGAATGGAGGCGGTCTTCAACTAGAGGAGGAGGTGTGATTGATAGCCGTTCAAGCAGGGCGGGAGTTTTGATTGACAGCCGTTTAAGTAGGGAGGGAAGTTTGATTGACGGCTGTACTGGTAGGTCATTGAACTGAAGAAGGTTGATAAAGCAATGAAAATATGGAGGAAGGTTTAAAAAAAGAAACTGAACATTAAAAGATTCTGGAGAAATCTTATTAACTTATTAACTTCTAATGGCGCTACATTCAGTACGAAAATTCTCTATTTCTGTAACATCGTTATGATTGACTGTGTAAGGGCCAACTTATAAGAAAGCGGACACTGTAAATAGTCTCTAGTTATAAGGAACCACTCTGGTCTCAAATAAAAAAAACCACTTCCTTAAATGCCGGCACCCGCTGCTTTTTAAAATGTAACATATAACATGTTAACATAAAAGTTGAAATAACACCATTGTATTAAAAATCGTAGACAATAAATAGGTTTTCTTGTCAATCTTAGTTTTAATTGGACAGTGTTTTTATTTCATAAAGTATTTTGGTCAGGTGCCGTATTTGGAGAGAAGGGAATTCAAAAAAGTAAATTTGCTTGAATCCTATTGTTGCACATGTACTTTAAATGAAGTTTTTGTAAAAATTTAAATACAGTTATGTTTAAATGCACGAGTGTACCTGAATTACTTGGAGTTCTATTGTTACTTGGTTTGATTTATATTTATGCCGATGTCCATTGATTTAAATGCCTTGGTCAGTGTTAATTACATTGTGAGTCATGATGATTTTGTACAAGTACGCAATAGCATTGATATAATGTCGTTAATATACTGTAATAATTCGATTAAGCCCCCCTCTCGAATAAGCCTCTCCTTTTGAGGGTGAAATTTTAAATAAGCCCCTCTCGAATAAGTGTTAAGTTCTAGTGTATTGGTGTAGTATACCTTTCAAGGCAATATATTTGATCTTTTCCTAAATAAGTACTCTCAGGAAAGCTACTACCTTATAAAATAACAATATCTTACAAAATAGCCTATTTCAGCAGCCCACGAAACCCCAGTGACCCCAACCCCTCCTCAAAGAGCGGAACTGTTTTATGAATTTCATGTTAGAAAGTAAGCAGCCCAAGAAAAATTGTGAATGTTCGTGATACTGATTGTTTTTGCTATAATTGATCATATTTATTATGCCATTGATTGAGTGAAATGAGCTCGTATTTTATACCAGGTTATTTTAATGTTGTTCACGGACAACAAATGTTTATCCCCGGATTTTAGAGCAAATTAAAAATTTTGTGATTTGACATATCTACATTTAGCTACATTTTACATAAAAATTATAAAATTGATTTTTTTAGAAGTAAAAGGTTAAATTGAAATAGAAGTAGACCAGGAGAAATGATAATTTGTAGAATGGTATTGTGGTGGAAATCTCTAACTTTAAAAATGGGAAAACGAGAAACAATTATTTTCATAAAATATTAGCAATTGAAATTTCCCGAGATTGTAACAACATGGTGCAATATAATATAAAACTCCATTCCATGGGATAAAATTACATCTTTTTTTGTACCACAGAAACCTTGAACTAAGAACTAGAGTTTCGGTGAAACAGTGACAACTTATATATTAATTTCAGTCATAAAAAGTGTCTCCAAGGCTGGCAGTATATTCGAGTGGTTGCTTTATTGTCCTGGGTGTCAGATTCTTCCCTTTGGTACACAAGACTATTGCTTTATGAAATCACAGAGAAAGTATCTTAACTGCTGATAGGTTTGCAACTGCTGATAAGTTGAAAATGTTAGGAAATCAAACACCCTGATTCTCAAAGCTTTTGGTGGTGGGTTCTTACTGTAGTGTAAACGGTGTCTAAGCTACTGATTTAGCATTTAGCTTTTGCTTTATAAAATGCTAATCTATTTCATTACTAACTGCACTAATTAATTGAAAATTAAACACTAGTCTTAAAGTAGTTCCTCACTTGCAAGTATATATCAATTCCATTCGATTCTGAGTCCTCAAGGGGGTCAAGGTTATTTGTTCTCTCAATTCGTCAAAAACATCACCCACAGAGAGCAATTGAAGTCCTGGAATTATTACTCCATTGGTATTATCACAAGCACGTTCTGGTCGTAAAGGGCCTTCCCAATCAAAGCCGTAATGTTCTATATCAGTTTATGTTGGTAGATCATTTTGTACTGGCAAGTAATTTTGTTGGCCTTGTAACCACAGTTGAACGGGTGTTTTATTGCCTTCTGTGCGTATGGGATGATTATGGTACCCATCAAGAAACATATTCATGTGTCTGTTTATTCTTGGAATATATACATATTCTAAAGAAAAAAGGTCTATTTCATTGTTTATATCTAATAATCCATTGTCTTCCATGTAATAAAATAGATAGTAAAACAGAAATGTACAACCTTGGAAAAGGTCCCTCCAAAACCTCTCGATCCGTTGATTGTGGCAGCTTTTCCCGGATATGTAGCTGCCACGAGAAGGGCCTCTTAGTGGATGGCTAAACATGTAACGGGCCACATCTACATTTTCGACCCCCTGATCTCCTCTTACCCTTGATGGCAAACCATATTTTTCTATAGCATTGGTGAACAGTGACAGAACGGTTACAGCTTTGTTATTCGTGGAAACATTCAAGAACATTATTCCCCGAGAATATCCGTCTATACAGCCATGTATAACAAAGCGCCATCTGATCAGTTTATCGTTTCCATCTAAGTGCCACAATGCTAATGTCCCTGGGACAGAGTATCTTCGACGTTGAACCTTATTCAACTGAGTTTTCCGCAAAAGGATACCGGTCGGATCAACCTTCCACATAGAAGAACGAATTCTAGACCATTGAATTTTAAAACCTTTTCCCAGGAGAAACCCCTTCATACGTCTTATTCCACAATTGGGAAAATTACCAACTATATCCAGAACAATACTGTCAAGTTCTATATCCTCAATTTCAGAAAACTGTTGTACACTACTTTCAATACCGAACAATTCCATTCTCCTTGATATTGTTTTGGAGCTCACGCCAAAGATTTCTCCAATTTTCGTTTTTTTAAATCCATATTGAAGGTGCTATTGAAGAGTTTCCCTTGGGATATTTATTAACGGCCTGCCACTTTTCCTTTCGTTACTTGCCAACTGTTGGACAACATTTTCTTCGCTGTTTTGTGCTTTAATATCAAGGATTTCATATGTCTTGAGTATTAATTGCAACGATTCATTGTCAATGAAATTATGCCTTGTCTCTTGACACTGCATCACAGTCATACCAACAAGTTCTAACTTATATACGGCATGATCAATGACATTTAGCTGAACTTCAGGCCAATTTTCTAAATCTCTACTAATTTGCCTCAAAGATGAAAGAATATGATTTCTCACGTTTTCTTCAGGGAATACAGTGGGATAAACATCGCTCGATGAGACTGCATCCATTTTTATTTGCTTATCAATTAGAACTATTAAAAAAATTTCCTTATCAATTAGAAATATTAATACAGTCTTAATGTAGCTGCCAATCAAATGGAAATTGAAGACGCTTTCTTTTTAATCCTCTCCTCCCAGCACAGCCGTCAATCAAACTTCCATCATTATTATTATTATCCATTAATTATTATCCATCAATGGCCTATTTAGCCTATTTACTATATACGTTATTTTTTAATAGCTAATGACAAAACTACACTACGTATACAATAGCAAATATAACAGAAAATAGAAAAACTAAGAATAGAACGTGAATATGGTTGAAGCTATGTAGAAGTGTTCTTCGTGTTTTCAACTTTTTTAGATCGCTATTTTCGAGGTATTGAATAATAAAGTGATATATGTTTTGATCCCATTATTCGTTCGTTTTGTAGCAAATAAATGAATTTGGCTATTTCATCAAAATGGTTGAAAATTTTTTTATATATTGATATTTTGGAAAACGTTTTAGTTATTTTACAAATAATGAGACAATGCATTTTATCTTATGTTACCACACAGCTATTAAAATGGCCTTGTTTGGGACTTTTTTGGTCTATGGAATCTCCAGTTTATATTTTGAGTTTGTGGTTAGAAACGGGAAGCGGAAATGCTATTACAAAAACATTACTCAATGGTGGTAAGAAAGTCTGAATTTGCTGATGGCCTTCCGATGGTCTTAGTGCTGATGGCCTTCCGTGTGTTAGAGTTTCGTGTCTTAGGGCCTGTTTATATGAACAAAATCATCCCACTTTCCGTAATAATTCGATTAGGCCTCCCATCTCGAATAAGCCCCCTTATTTTCTCAAAACAGATAATACTCTTTTTAGATAATACTCTTCATTTTTCTTAGATAGTACTCGTGCTTTTTCAGATAATACTCTCAGTAAAGCTGACTTTTGAATAAGCCCCCTTCTCGAACAAGCCCCCCTCTCGAATAAGCCCCCCTCTCAAATAAGCCCCCCTATCAAAGGTCGAATTTTGAATAAGCCCCCCCCCGCGGCTTAATCGAATCATTACGGTATTTAGGGCCTGTTTATATGAACAAAATCATCCCCCTTCCAGCCAATCATCTGAAAGAAAATTTTGATCTTGTGTTTACATATGGGAAACGTTTTATCCCATATAAACACAAAACCGGCTGGCAGGTGGAATGAAATTGACAGTTGTGCGCAAGCGCAAAAGATAAAGACGATGGGGAGGGGTTGCAAAAACAAAAGGAGGATTGCTCAGGTATGCTCGCGTCTGACGCTGGGAGGTGGGATGAAATTTTCCATATAAACAGGAGGTAATTCTCCATTTTAAGATCTTTTTGAATAAACAAATGGCACAAATGTGCGCATTTTTGTTAGTTTTGTTCATTACTATTATTACTCCCTGGTTTTTTTTATGTTGATAATGTATTTTGTACACTATAAATATCTACAACACGTTCGTGTGATCATTTATATTCATTGATCATTTTATATGAATAGGCAGGTGTCCATACGTCTCCTAAAACGTGCTTTCCCATAGCAAGCAATTATATTTTGGCCAAAAATATAGAAACTTTAGCCAATAAGGATAAAGTACACGTTTTTTTTTTATAAGAAAGTATTTTATAAGAAAGTTATGCTCGGTTCTTCAAAAAGTTAAAAAAGTTCAAGGCTGGATCATTGAAACCTAAGAAAGTTGAAAAATTTAGATATTGAAAATTTCAAGAGGAAATTGCCGTGCGGATGATCATATTGAACCAGACGAAATAGACGGAATTGCATAGTTAATTCAGTTCTGTTTGTTGGGTTTTCTTTGCATGACCAATTGCACTCTGTTTGTTGGGTTTTCTTCGATAGTTGATGTTATGACGTTGAGGGTTTTTTGGAGAAATATAGCATATTTATAGCATTTCATCTTCTCCATCACTGCGCATGCTCAGTAACGTAAAACTTTCCAATTTTACGTTAAGAAAGTGTTAAGAAAGTTTTAGTGCTGAAATTAGGAAATAGCTAAGAAAGTCTGAAGGCTGGGCTGAAAAAAACTTTCTTATAAAAAAAAAACGTATATAAGAATATAAACACAAAATATATATGCAAGCACTATTATATATTCTTTCTTCATCGTAACTTCTATGCTTTTAAATCGTGTACACTTTATAATTATATTCCGTTATACATTACACATCTACATGTATAATCAGTAAAACCCTGACGGACATGACACTGATGAAGACAGTTCTGCCGTACACGGAAATAGAAAATTGAACAGTCCTAAGCAGCAAAATAACGGAGGAATGCCATGGAAGTCGCTGAGAACTTTCATATCATTCCCTCGATATGGCATTCCCTTGATATATTGAGTACGAAATAGACTTGGGGCAAGTCTAGTTTTATGCAGACTTGCTTCAGGTCTATTTTGTTAAATCAGTGAACGAATTAAAAATAGGTTCCTGCGGAGGAATCTCTCGTTTTATCCTCCGCAGAATTATGATGAATTGAACAGAAGTGAGAGAATCAAATTAAACAAACGAGTAGTCTAGTCCGGTTATTACTCGGTTTACTTCAATAAACGTGGCTTCGTTAAAATCGCAATACTTTTTAAAATTGCACGCTTGCATGTATAATTAGAACCAATTAGACGACACTTATAACAGACAAACGCGATGAATCATCAATTAATATAGCTGTTTATTTTTTTAAATTAATATCCTTTTACGCAGGCGGTCGAGTCTACTTCTCGTGAGGTCTTCCTACCATTCTATTGCTTCCGATCAAGGATCGTTTTGGCTGATTAGACGCGACTCTGTCCTAACGACATTTCCCCCACTTAATACCTGTTCATATGAGGCGGGCTGGCCGATCGCGTATAGTTCTCGTGAGGTCTTCCTACCATTCTATTGCTTCCGATCAAGGATCGTTTTGGCTAATTAGACGCGACTCTGTCCTAACGACATTTCCCCACTGAATACCTGTTCATATGAGGCGGGCTGGCCCGATCGAGTATAGTTCTCGTATGGTCTTCCTGCCATTCTATTGCTTCCGATGAAGGATCGTTTTGGCTGATTAGACGCGACTCTGTCCTAACGAAATTTCCCCACTTAACACCTGTTCATATGAGGCGGGCTGGTCCGGGTTAGGCAGGCTGAAGCCCCGGCCAAACGACTAGACTTTTCACTAGATTTTTCACTATACATTCAACCAAAAGTCCTGTGGTGTATAGCAAACGTCTTGTTTATACACTCTTATGGCTTGTTTATAAATCAGGAAACATGCAATGTAAGTTTATCATATTAAAAATATGTTTTTTATTTATATTTAAAGCTCAATCTCTCCCTTAGATAGTTTTTACTTTGTCCCACCTTAAAAATGTTTCAGTTTTTATGCAGTGATGAAAATTTGCTAAAATAAAAGCTGCATAAATTATACCAATGACGTCAAAACATGAAATATATTAACATAAATTTCTCTGTTACGCAATCAACAATATAAATTTCTTTTTAACAAGATCACAATAATATGTTTAATTAACAATTGAAGGATTAAGTGACTATTTGCTGTCAAATCTTTTTTAACCTAAACCGATCAAAATTGATTCTTGTGATTTGACAAGAACCAGCAAATATAATTATTTTAATGAAGCTTTTTAAATTCTTGTGCATTAAATCGTGTTATTTATTACCAAAATTTGGCACGAAATTTAGATAAAAGGTTTTCCGGTAAACTCCCTTTTGTCTTATTTTAGTTTTTTAGAACAAATGGAACGTAGAATTTTTTGGAAAATTATTTTTGTTAATTGAAACGATAGCTGGAAAATAAATCTTCGTTTTAATCCAATTATTTAGTGATAAATGTCCCAATTTTTTATCATTTTAAAACCAAATTTTGTCATCTTTTAATTGGAAATAAATGGAATCAAAATAAAGGAAAGGTGAAAAATATAATATTTTATAGTTAGCATTGTTATTAGTATTGGTTTCATTGTTTCATTGTTTCATTGTTTTAATTTAATGCTCTCAATGATTAGTTAGCCACATGTTAACAAGACTTCGATGGCACGAACATCATAAAAGTTTTCATGAAATATTTTACGCTCGTATCAAGGAAATTAAAGATTGTATGAAAGTTTTTATGACCTGTTTTTATGACTCTGCTTAACGCTTCTTAAAAACTCTATATTTCAGTGCAAAGGGTTTCGTAAAAGTTCCAGATATAACCTCAAATACTGTTACATTAACTTCTACAAATACACATTTTTTAGCTTCAGCAGCCTGGATTTGTTCTTATTTCTAGGCTTTACAAATTTGCTACCCCACTATTCTGAAAAAAAAAGTGGTTTTCAGGTCAAATGCTCAACGCTTGCTTACTTCTTTGTACTTAACGTAAGTAGTTTTTAAGATACCAAAAAATTTACCCCAAATCTCAACAAAATTCTCGAATAAATAATTTCGGACGAAATAGTGCAATTACATTGCCATAATTATCGATACTGGCTACCTGCGGTCTCACTTGAAAGTTTATGGAAGTTTTTCGTCTTATTTTTTATTTGTGAAATGTCCAACTAAAGATATCTCTAAAAAGGGCTGGTTGACTAATATATTATTTTCAACAAGCCCCCTAAAGTTGGGTCGATTTAAATGCGAAAAATGCTTTAAAAATGTCACCTCCCCCCGGGCCTTTAAGTTCTTGAAATATTGAAAATTCCAAAAATTTCTTCCGATCGGTGGAAAAATCGAGGATTCAAGCAAAATTTCCACCGATTCGATCAGAGAAATTTCCACCAATCAAAGCAAAAGACCTCACCGATTGTTTTGATACTTTTTAGAAACAATAAATTCTGTGGTCGGATTATCGAAGATAGCAGATCTTGTTATAAAATTTTACAATTGTTTTTTATTCAATCGCTGGCAGGCTTTTTCTTTTTTTAAAGGATTGTCTTTTTCAATCCGATCGTTTTTATTTTGCTAAACACACCACAAACTGTCTTATCAAAACAGTCACTCTCAATAACAACTAAGAAGCGCTTGTATTTTCCATTTTAATTTTCTTAATTTCTCTTGACAACAACAGTATAACATGTTTATGGGACAGTGGCTAACAACGTAATAAAGAAAAAATACTGCGAATAGACCCAACAGCACTTAATGATGCATTTTGTCCATTCATCCATTCATTCATTCAGTTATAGACCCATCAGCATTTAATGATGCATTTTGTCCATACATTCATTCATTCATTCATTCAAAATTTATTTATTTGTCACAAAAACGGTTGTTACACCCCAAAATCTTGTGCAAGATTTTACTTCTGTAGGGTATTGTTGTGTTTAGGTGCTTGTATAAGTAAGATATTGTTTTCAGTTGGGTATTTCTGTAGTGAATCGTATTCAGTTGGGTTTTTTGTAGTGCAGTGTTTGTGTAATGTAGTGCAAGGTACTTGTGTGAGGTATTTTTTCCTGTAGGTGTATCTGTTCGGTGTTGTAATGCCATGGTTGCTTGTTCTCAGTATGGTGTTTCTGTAGGGTATTGTTGTGTTTAAGGTATTTTTGTTGGGTGTTGTTATCAGTATGGTAGTTTTGTAGGGTATTGCAAGCAAGCATGACCTTGTGGTTAAGGCGCCGGGCTCATGATCGCAAGGTCGTGGGTTCGAATCCCACCAAGGTCATACTTGCTGCGAAAGTGT